>APFE030477215.1:11197-27643 GCA_000404065.3 Pinus taeda | reverse complement strand
TTGAAAGAGGCAGCAAGGGAAAGAACAAGGCGGACAGAGTTCATTTTGGAAAAAGGGGAGAAGGTTTCAGTATAGTCAATGCCTTCAACTTTTGAAAAGCCCTTAGCAACAAGACGAGCTTTATGTTTATCAACTTTCCCATCTGTCCATACTTGGTTCTGTAAACCCATTTGCATCTAACAAGTTTTCATCCCTTTGGTAGAGGAACAAGATCCCATGTATCGTTTTCCAATAATGAACAATATTCTTCATTCATAGCTGTGTCCCAACCTGGATGGCCTGAAGCTTCGCAAAGGTGTCAGGATCATAATTCACTAAGACTTGAGCCAGTAAAGAAGAGGCTCTTTCGAACTGAGAACGTGTACGGCACTGATCTGTAGGATCACTGGCAAGATCACATGCTGCATCCCGAGTAGCATGGACCCATTTTGGAAGTGAAGGAGCTGAAGGAGGATCCTGAGAAGGTGGGGGAGTATTGTCATCCTCACTTTCATCATCTGAAGAAGAAATATGTTCAAAAGTAGAAGAGATAGAGAGAGGTGGCACATTCGCTGAACTAGGCTTGTAGGTCGATATATTTTCATCAAAATTTACATCTCTTCTAATGATAACATTTTTGGACTTAAATGGAATAAGTCTATATCCTTTGACATCTTCAGAATATCCAACAAAAATACATTTCTCACTCTTAGGTTCTAAAGCTTTATGTTTCTCATCTGGAATATGGGCCCATGCTTCACTTCCAAAAACACGAAAGTGACTCACATCTGGTTTAATTGAGCTCCACGCTTCTTCAGGAGTGATATCCTTTAAAACTTTAGTAGGAGTGTGATTTATTATGTAATTTGCACAGTTAATTGCTTATGCCCAATAGTTAAGACTAAGTCCTTTAGATTGAAGCATACAATTAGCCATTTCCTTTAAGCTGTGATTCTTCCTTTCAGTTACACCATTTTGTTGTGGAGTATATGGAACAGTATGTTGCATTTGTATTCCATTCTCAGTGCAAAAGTTGATGAAGTCATTTTTAACATATTCTCCGCCATTATCAGATCTTAGCTTAAGAATTTAATGTCCAGATTGTTTTTCAACAAAGTCCTTAAAGGCCAAAAATTTGTTAAATACTTCACTATTGAGTTTTAAGAAGTATACCCAATTGCGTCTGGAGAAATCATCAATGAAAGTTAAGAAATACTTGTAGCCAGAGAAGGAAACAACTGGAAGTGGACCACATAAATCACTATGCACAAGTTGTAAAGGGACCGAGGCGTGCCAAGAGGCACGTTTTTCAAAACTGTCCCGATGATGTTTTTTGAGTACACATCCGGAACAAACACCATCTCTGCAAGATACCATTGGAAGACCTGTCACCATATTTTCTTTACATAGATTCTGAAGGGAGCGATAGTTTAAGTGACCAAGTCGCTCACGCTGAAGTTTTCTCACTTCATCATTATGAGCAACAAATATCGAGGGAATATTTGATGACCCAAATTTTTTAAACTTATAGAACCTTGTAGAATCATCAACAATCGCAGTAGCTAAAATCTCTCTAGGATCTCTTAGGTCCTTAATTACAACATCATGAGGTGAAAATTCAACGATTTTACCTTCACCTGAATGAGTTATCTGATATACAGATAGAAGGTTGCAAGATAAGGTTGAAACACATAATACAAGATTTAATTGACCATTGTCTATATGAATAGTTCCAGTCCCTACAACACTAAGACATCTATCATCACCAACATATATATTTTTGGTGTTGCAATCATTTAAATAAGAAAACATCATTTTGTTTTTGGCCATGTGATAAGAAGCTCTAGAATCAATGAGCCACTTATGAGAATGAGAAGAAGAAGATACATTTAGTGCATATCCAGACTGAGATGCTTGACAACCACATGTAGAAAGTGCTATTCCTGAAGATGAAGTTGAAGTTGCTGAGTGCTCCAAATGGATGTTATGCTTCTTCATTGCTACTTCCAAGGATTCCATCTTCTTAAAGCATTTGGATTCTAAGTGTCCATCTCGATTACAAAAGTGGCAATGTCTGTCAGTCTTCTTCCCTTTGTTTTTATTTGCCTTATTATTTTGTTGAAATGATTTTTCATTTTGAGACTGAAATGGTTTAGGACCCTTGTTTGGTTTAGGACCATTCTTTTTAGGATACGACTTCTTAGGATTCTTTGAATTTGGTTGTTGTTGGGTGGCTAAGGCTTTCTTAGAAGAGTTTCCAAGATTAAGAAGACTAAGATGTAAGAGTTTTTCTTGTTCTCTTATTAAAGAATCACAAAAGGCATCAAAGGAAAGGGACTTATAGTCTTGTCCTTGAGAAATGAAGGCTTCTCTTGTAGAATGGAAGGTGGAAACAAACACAGAGTAGGCTGCTCCCAACATAGTAAGAATGGAATAGATAAGGTTACCATCTTCTTTCTTAACCTTAACACCTTCCAAGAGAAGTCTAAGGGTCTTGAACTTTGACAAAAAAAATTCAATGGAAGAAAAATTATTGGGGTCCAATGTAAGCAACTCATTTTCGAGTTGATGGGCTCTAAGTTCATTTTTAATTCCAAAAACTTTAGTGATCTGTTTCATTACTTCATTAGGAGTATCAAGTTCTGCAATATGGAATATAAGGTCTGGAGAAATAGACATCCCTATCAACCCACGTGCTTGATCTTGCCTAGTTTCCCATTTGGCTGTCTTATCTTCATCTTTCAATTTGGTTTCTTGGCCTGAGGCTATTATGTAAAGACCTTTACTTCTAAGTAAATCCACAATGTAGGACCACCATTGAAAGTAGTTGGTGTTGTCAAGAATAACTTGGCATGGACTTTCCATTTTAATAGAAACTGAAGCTATATATGCTTAAACTAAGTGTTCTAATAGAAAGATCTCGAAAAATTAGGCTGATTTAAAAAAAACGGCTCTGAAAATGACTTCCATATGAAGAAGTTATGGCTTTTTGAAGAAAAGTTGTTAAAGATGCCAATGAAGTGCAGGAATGTGTAGAAATGAATGATAATGTTATATTTAAAAAAGAAATCCACCCCGTTTACAAACTTAATCTATTTAGCTCAACAAAAAGAAAGACTTGAACTCAAGACCTCTATTCTCATAAAGTAGCTTTGGATCAAGTGGACTAGATTAAAAGGTTACTAATTTTTGGAAAAGAGGAAGTGGGGGTTTTTCTTTTTTCTTTAGTCACTGAAGCTTTGGGGTACGTGCTTACTTGAGAAAGTTTTTTTTGGCCTACAAAACAAAAAACACAAACTCCAACATGGACATACAAAAAAAACAAACCTTACAGCTTAAAGTTAGCTTTAGCCAAAAAATAAATATTTTCCTCAATGTTTCTGATTTTCCGAAATCACACTAAGGCGCGGTGGAAAAGAGCATATGCATGAGAAAAATCCTTCCATTTTGTTTCTGATTTTCCCAGATCGTAAAAAGTTGTGGGGCAAAGAGCATACACAGAAATGAAAGGTATAGATCCGGTAATAAAAAAAACAAAGAGCTAAATAAACTAAAATAAACAAAGAGAAAATAACTAAAAACCGCAAATAAACACTGTATACCTCCAGATCTTAAAAATGACGTAGCTAGGGATACCAGAAACTTTTTCGCATCAAACAAAAGGGGTTCCTCATTGGAACAGATGCTCCTAACACAATAGAGCAGTCCTCTCACCCTAAAAGCAGTCAGTAACAGTAGATCTAGGGAACGACAGTCGGATGTAGTTCTATTGGTTTTAGATTTGGATCACCAATGGATGCAGCTCTCAAATAGCTCTAATACCATGTAGGAATTTACAGGATAAGTTCCTCATACATAACCCTAAAAGACACCTCTCACAAATAGATCACAAATCAATACACCAATATTTTGGACGTGGTTAAAACCCTCAAAGAGGGAAATAGTCCATGGCCTGAGCCAACGCGGCCACTTCAGGAAATTTATTAATAAAAGAATAAAAATTTACATAAGCTTCTCCCATGAACGATTACCCTACAAATGATCCTACATGCTCTTTAAATAGAGATCATAGACCAATCAGGTGTCAAGCCATGGATGAAGTGTCGGTAATACCGAGGAGAGAATGAACAATTAGATCACTACATATTGTGACCATTGGATTGTAAGTTACAAAAGTACACAGTAAAGAAACACACTCTACCTAACTCTACACTAGACCAAGTTATACTTAACTATTTCCTATGTGTTGGAATAACCTAACACATGCACATTCCTAAAAGTTACTACTTGCACACACTTTCGTTGCACCAAATTTAGGTAGCATCTCTGTGCTCCCTCATAATATCTAGTGCACATTATGTTATAGATGTAATTGATGAAGTGCTTTTTATACAAGATAACCACGACATCTTTCACTTCACTTTCTATTTTTTTGGTAAATTATGTAACTAAGTATAGTTGTGATGGGTTTTAAAATAAAAAATAATTTCTTTACCTAGATAAGATAAGCAAGTGATCTAAAATATTTAGTGCATAAGCCTAAAAAAAACACAAGGTTTTTGAAGCAAATGAAAAAGAATACCTCATTGTGAGATGAATGACTAAGTGGACTTGTGAACATGCTCAACATAATTGAAAAGTAGGTTATAAAATGACCAAAGTATTATTGAAACTTAGGACAAAAATGTGAAATACTATAAAATATATATATTATATTATATATTTATATATATATATAGTTTGCAATCAATTTTACTACTTTGGTTATAATTTAAATTTAATTCCCATTTAATATATTGAGCCACTCTGAAGTGATGCACTTGATCTTTATGGGAAGAGGTCAAATGGAAACCATACTTATTTTACAAGAAGATACCTTCCAATTACATATTTGTAGCCAAATTTCTCATATACATTTCCTGTGCATAATATTTGAATAATGTGGCAAGTTCTTTAGATATTAAGTGTTGATATTGGATTTATATTAACAAATACTCCAAAATTGTTACGAATAAACAAAAAAAAAGAAGATAATAATTCATAAAACCCACTTGTTATTAGTCATTATGGAAATTAAGCATAATTCCTTTTAAATTAATAATGATTTATAGTAGGAACCCTTGCAACATAGTGTTTGGTGAATAAATTAACCCCTCTATGAAATATCTATACATTGAGGATTGATGATTATTCGCCTTTCTCACATAATTATTGGCAATTACCAACACACTATTATGTCTCAACCATCATTATTATGGAAACTTAATTTATCATAAACTTATGATAAAAGATTACTAAAAAATTATAGCATCTACATTTTGATTGCAAAATCCAAAGTCTATATTTTCAATAAATATAAAACAAAATCAAATTGAATAACTACATTTACAATTAGCATAAATAAATGACACATGTTTCTATTTCCTTTTATTGGAAACAAGGTTGGAATTTCAAAACAAACATACCCATTAAATTTAACGGTTTTCACACCTCGAATCCTCAACCTCAACTCAACTCAACCCAACCCAACCCAACCCAACCCAACCCAACCCAACCTAAGAAAACTGCCCATATTATCATGTTCATATATGCTTTTTCATTGGTACACGTTATATACAAAACTACTTTCCCGTCTAAGTAGATTTTGATCCTATTTATATTGATTTCCACGGGGTTCAATCCAACCTAAGAAAACTGCCCATATTATCATGTTCATATATGCTTTTTCATTGGTACACGTTATATACAAAACTACTTTCCCGTCTAAGTAGATTTTGATCCTATTTATATTGATTTCCACGGGGTTCAATCACATGCTGCGGTCCATTCGAAATGGCTGAGGAGTTCGCCTTATTGCAGGAGATATTCGCAAAACTAGAGCCAACTCCTCTGGCACATGAGCATCCTCTTACCAGTCCTCTATCGGATTGCTTCAGCTGGGCAGAACTCTTCACCAAATCACCAGTACCACGCCAGCTCAAGCTATATGGTGTTGCTTTTAGATCTGTGAGAAAATATGATGTTGTCGACGATACGCTACTGTATGCAGCAGATGCCAAAGCTTTTGAAGAAGCAATGGAGTCCAGGCAATTGCTCAGAGTATACAGAAACCTTCATACTGTGAATTTACATGACAAATTTATTATTTTGTAATCTATTAAGCTTATATATATATAGATCCAATTTTTTTAAGTGTGAGCAATTCAATTTCTTCATGTGAGACTGATTTCTTCGCATGCAAGAAAGGTCTAAGGGATCCAATTTCTTGGCTTGTCAGAAGGATCTAATTTTCTCCACGTGTTAGACTGATCATTTTGATTAGGGATGGACACCCTTAGACATTTAGGGAATCCAATTTCTTCATGTGCAAATTTTAATTTTAATGAAAAATAGACACGCTTACATATCATACTGGATTTTAATTTTGATGAAAGATAGACACCCTTACACATCATACTGGACCATAAAATAAACTTCTAAACTTAATACTTTTGTAAATTATAAATATACTTGAATGAACCTTAAAATGAACCTCTAAGCTTAATACTTTTGTAAACTGTAAATATACTTAGATAGATGCATTGATTATCTATAATATTTATATTCTGATTGTGTTTGTGATTGCTTTGTGTGAATGAATGCAGTACTGGTACGGGAATCTGAATGAGAGAAAAGAATGCCTGGCTACCTGCATCTGGAGGTCGAGAGAAGAAGCTAGGAATGCTGTGACTGCTCCTCTCCACGCCAAGGCTGCCAGTCTTGCACCCCACTTTTACCACAAATATACTCTCGACAGATATTGGCTCAACTGTAGCCCTGATGGGTCGTTCAGCATTGAGATAATTCAGTAACATTGTTGGCCTGATTTATGAGGGAGTGTTGTGTTTTGGATAATTTCCCTGTAATGTTTCTGATCTGAATGATAGCACGGTGTCTTCTAAATCATTCACTGTCAGATTCTTTCTTAAAGAAATAAGTCTGTTGTTAAACTTTTCCTAGTGTTTCTGGAAGAATTAATCAACAACGCTTCCTATAATCTACACAGTAGAATTCATCAGTAATTTAAGACAAGACATCTTGTCATTTAATATATGTTATAGTTTAATGTTCTGATTATGTAATTTAGTTTTCCACTATGTTTATATTAGTGGTTCTCCCTGTTGCCTGGCCGCCATATATGCAAATCTGGTGCTTGAGCTCAGAGATCCCAAATCATGTAAACATCTATTTGGCTAAATGTCATTTACATACAGAGTAGTTTAAGGAGGTGATGTTATTCCTCTGGAAAATAATGGAAAATCAAGCACCATGAAATCTGGAGAAATTATTTAGAAATCATGTTGCAGTTGTCAAAGTTAGGAGGTGATGTAATTCCCCTGGAAAGTAATGGAAAATCAAGCACTATGAAATCTGGAGAAATTATTTAGAAATCATGTTGTAGTTCTCAAAGAGAAGGGAGTTGTTTTTAAAGAGATTTTTTGGAAGTTTTTCCGGTGGGTTTTTCTGGTCAAAATCCGGTAGCAATTTATTAGAATTGCAAGTTTGATAGCTAATTTCTGCAAGATCAAAGCACCCCAGGGGTTTTTCAGGGTGCTGAATCCAAATATGCACTTAAAAAACCATTTTAAATAATACAAATCAAGATTTAATCTCAGTTTTTTCTGCCGAATTCCGTCAGTGGAATCTCCAAAAAATCACACTAAAAACAACTCCTTCCCAAAAAAATCCCACTAAATACAACTCCAAAATCCCACTAAATACAACTCCTTTTAAGAAGTGCCAAATTCTTAATAAAACCAAATTCATTTCCACCTAATAAAAAATTAAACACTCCATAATCTGATTTCTTAAAAAAGCATCACTAAATTCACCATCCCAACGAAATCGTTGCCTGAGATATTCAATGATTTAGACGGTTAAGTGGCCAGAACCAATGCACAAAGGGATTCAATGTATGTTTGCATATTTAATTTATCGTCTAGATTCAATGTACACATCTTTATTATCTTTACATAGACATATTCAATGCACGTAATGTACCGTCTACATTCAATGTATCAATGTGTGTACTTAATTTATAATTAAATTCATTTTATCCTTATATCTGTAGCCATTTAAAGAATTGATTACAACTTGCAAGGTTGTATTTCCAATGGCCATGCAGGCCATCCGATTTGCACATGGATCCATAGGTGTATGTTTATGGTTTTGTTTCAAATGGTATGAAATGTACACAGATTTATTTTTTATCTTTTATTTTATTTTTTCGCTGCTTTTTCCCGGAGTTGATATTACTATATTCGGATATAATATTTTATTTTAAAATAATATATTATTTTTTTATTTTTTTAATAAATTATTCATTTTAACTTTCTCCAAATAAAATAAATATTTTTGCTCTCAACATAAATACAAATCAATAAAAAATAACCTTAAAATAAAAATAGTTTTATAGAAAATAAATTTGTTTAGAGAATTTTTGGCGAAATCACATAAATAATCATTTGTCGACGCGTTTCGAACCAACCAGTGTGGTTCATCGTCAGGACAAGTTGATCCAGCTTAGATTGTTAAATAGTTTGAGCAAAGACTCCAACGACGATATTGATAACGGCTAGTTTTATAGAAAATAATTTCATAGTATTGACTTATGGTATGAAAACTCATTGTATTAACAGACAATATTCATGTGGAATACAGGGTATTTAAAGGATCCATCTTAACTCCCTTCATAGTATTGACCCACAAAGGATCCATCTTAACTCCCTTCATAGTATTGACCCACAATATTCATCTGGAATATAGCCTATTTAAAGGATCCATCTTAACTCCCTATCTACCAAGCTCTCCCTCTTGGGGCTTGGTAGATACGAAGTTAAGATGGATTTAGGTTGGGTAATAATTATCATTCAATAAAATATTTTGATTGAGGCAAATTTTGATTGATTAAAACATTTTGATTTTGAAAAAAATGAACATCGCTATGATAAGAACTAATTCTCATGAGCTTGGAGTGAAACCAGGTAGTGGATTACAACCAAAACTCCATGGGACGAACAAATTTTCACCTTTGCAACACTAAGAGGGTGGAAGATGAAAAACATTTCCACTTAGATTTCTTGACCCTTACATCAACTCCCATTTCCCTAACATTTGCCACACCTCTAATTTTCTTGACATGTTAATTCTGTTACACAGCAGACAAAACATATACACAGCAGTCCAATCATACACAGAAGACACAAAAGATTAATGTGGTTCACCCAACCAATCTGGGCTACGTCCACCAAACATAGGCATCGACAATCTTTATTATCAAACAGGAGATTACAAAATAATCAATTTCCTCACAAACTCTCACTCCCAATATCTGTACGGGCATGTATTTTATAGCCAAGAGAATCTAACTGACTCATAAATCCTCTCACAAAAAATATAGGATACATTAACTCTTTCCCAACTACCTGGAGCTAATCTAGCAACAAATTCCTATTGTTGTCACACATTAGAGATTTTTGCCTACTTTATGAAACAGAAAATCTCAACAATCTCCACCTTGACAACAATTAGCCTGATACCCTGTTTGTTTATTATTTCATCTTTTCTGCAAGCCAAGAGAAGCCAAACACCAACGTAGCTTCTCTAACAAAACCGATTTTCATGAACATCTCTGCACAATTCTCCTTTGTATGCACCTTTTCAAGAGAGACTCCCCTTTCAGTGATAACCTATCTTACAAAATGGTACTTGATCGGTATATGATTTGATTTACTATGATAGGCTGGATTCTTAGCCAAATGTATTGCACTTTGACTATCACAAAATAACTTGATGTTGTCCTGCAATCTACCAAATTTACCAAACAAACCTTTCAACCAAATCGCTTCTTTGCAAGCATGAGAAGCAGCAATGTATTTTGCCTCAGTAGTGGATAAAGCAATAATGTTCTATAGCTTTGACATCCAGCTAATAGCTCCACCTGCAAGAGTAAAGACATACCCTGAAGTTGACCTTCTCTTATCCAAATCACCTGCAAAATCAGAATTAACATACCTGCAAACAAATTCACTACTCTTATTGTAAGTGATACAATAACTACTTATGCCTCTCAAATACCAAAGCACCCATTTCACTGCTGACCAATGTTCTTTACTCGGATTTGCCATATACCTGCTGACAACCCCAACTGCATGTGAAATATCTGGATGAGTACAAACCATCGCATACATTAAACACCCTACTACATTGGCATATGGAATTCGACACATATAATCATTTTCTTCATTTGTATTAGGACATAAACTCGAAGAAAGCTTGAAATGGGAAGTGAAAGGGACTGACACAGGCTTCACATTGTTCATACCAAATCTCAAAAGTATTTTCTCAATATACTTCTGTTGTGATAGCCATAGATTACCGTTGCTCCTGTCTCTGAAAATCTCCATGCCCAAAATCTGTCTTGCTGCTCCTAGATCTTTCATATCAAATGTCCTTGCCATCTGAGCCTTCAACCTGTCGATTTCTTCTATGCTTTTGCTTGCTAAAAGCATATCGTCAACATACAATACTAAGATAATGAATATGCCATTATTTAATTGCTTAAAATAAACACAATGATCATATTCACTTCTAACATATTTCTGACTCAACATGAAAGAATCAAACTTCTTATACCACTGCCGAGGCGACTGCTTCAGGCCATAAAATGACTTCTTGAGCCTGCAGACAAATTTCTCATTGCGATGCTGAACAAACCCTTCTAGTTGTTCCATATAAATTTCCTCATTTAAGTCTCCATGTAGAAATACAGTCTTAACATCTAATTGCTGCAACTCTAAATCAAGCAAAGCCACTAATGCTAACACAATTCTAATTGAAAAAATTTTAACCACTGGTGAAAAAATCTCATGAAAGTCAATACTGGATTTCTGAGAAAACCCTTTTGCAACCAGCCTCGCTTTGTACTTGTCTTCTGTATTATTCACACCCCGTTTCAGCTTGAAAACCCATTTACACCCCACAATTTTCCTGTCTTTCGGAAGCTCAACCAGATCCCATGTGCCATTCTTAACTAAGGCCATCATTTCGTCCTTCATGGCGGCTTTCCACTTGTCACCTTTTGAACCTTCTATTGCTTCCTGATAGTACAGAGGTTCATCGTCATTAGCAGTAAATGCAACTAAAGTAACATAATCATCATACCTTCTCGGTGGCCGTTTGATTCTTGTCGACCTCCTTAAGGATGTTTCTGGCACGTCCTTGATTGGCTGACTACCATCTGTAGGAACTTCTTGATGATCAGTATCTGAGACCTATTCATGATCTATACCTAAACCCTGTTCATGTTCTGATTTTGAAAAATGTTCATGACCAGTATCTGAACTATGGTCATCATGACTATCATTAGAAATGCTATCAAACTGAATGTGCTGAAAGTCAGATACATCATCCTGTTTTAATCTAATATCTACATCTAACTGTACAAGAGAGGATTCATTAAACTTTACATCTCTGTTGATGATGATTTTGCGGGTAGTGGGATCCCGCAATCTATATCCCTTTTTTCTAACACCATACCCAACAAAGATATACCTTTTAGACTTTGGATCTAATTTAGTTCGCTGATGTTTAGGCACTAGAGCATATGCATCACAACCAAACACTCTGAGTTTAGAATAGTCACAAGGGTGACCTTTCCATACCTCTCGAGGAATCTTGCAGCCTATCGTCGTTGATGGAGATCGGTTTATCACATAACAAGTTGTTGCCACCGCTTCCGTCCACAACTCCTTTTGCAACCCGACGTTACTCAACATACTCCCTGCTCTCTCTAGAAGAGTCCTATTCATGCGTTCAACAACTCCATTTTGCTGAGGAGTATAAACTGTGGTCTTATGTCTCTCGATCCCTACATCCTTGCAATAGCTGTCAAAATCCTTGGAAGTAAACTCACCACCATTGTCAGTTCTTAAATATTTTATTGTTCTACCATTGCTGTTTTCTACCAATGCTCTAAACTGTTTGAAAACTGAAAAACCATAAGACTTCCTTTTCAACATGTAGACCCACATTTTCCTAGAAAAGTCATCAATAAACAATACAAAATATGACGAGCCACCATATGAGGTTGTAGGGGCAGGACCCCAAACGTCTGAATGGATATAGTCAAGTATTCCTTTACTAGTATGTTTGCCTATTTTAAACTTTTGTTTACTTTGTTTTCCAAACAGACAATGCTTACAGAAATCTAACTTTCCAGACTTTAGATTTGGAAGTAACTTGTGATCAGCCAAAAATTTTAACCCTCTTTCACTCATATGCCCCAATCTTTGATGCCATAAGTGAATGGAACTACTGCCATGTTCAGACACCGTAGACACATAATCTGACCTTGTACTTCCTTCTGACTGAAATAGATTTCCTACCTTCTTAGCTTTCATAACTAGTAAAATACCTTTATAAATTTCCATTACTCCACCTTGAATTACGATTTTATATCCATTTGAATCAAGTTCTCCTAATGAAATCAAATTTTTCCTTAAATCTGGTACATGCCTCACATTAGTTAACATTTCAGTTGTCCCATCAAACATTTGCAGTTGTATACTCCCAATCCCAACAATATTACATATTACATCATTACCCATGTACACAACTCCATAATTAATTGATTTATATGTCTTAAACCATTCTTTATGAATACCCATGTGGTTTGATGCACCGGAATCTAACAACCAATGTTGACCATGATTTGACACATTAAATGATCATAGTTCATCACTCATACCTGAACCAGATGTCGAACCTGTATCTATTGTATTTGCCTCCTTCTTCTCTGTCGAAGAATATGCTTTAGAAGTTTGTTGTTGTTGCTTCCAGTAGTCCTTCTTTAAATGCCCTGATTTCCCACAAAACCAACACTTTATCTTACTCTTCTTCCATTTCGACTTTGTACATGAGTCGCTCGACCTAGTGGAGCGTCTTTCTTTCGAATGACCTCTAACCATCATAGCTTCTGATGTAGAGTTTTTTGAATGCGACTTTCTCGTTGTTTCTTCCGGTAATAAAGATGCAACTACATCATCAAACTCAATAGTTTCTGATGAGCTAAGACTTATAGAAGTAAAAAAATGATCCCATGACTCGGGCAACAAGCACAATAAAGTAATAGCTTTATCCTCGGATTGAATTTTTGCTTCTATACTTTGTAATTGCACCAGAAGAGTATTAAAATCATTTAAATGATCAGCAATCGATGTACCTTCCTTCATTCGCAAATGTTACAACTGTCGCTTCAGGAGAATCCTATTGGTTAAGGATTTGGTCATGTACAGTTTCTCCAGTTTCGTCCACAAACCAGTAGTTGTTGTCTCCGACACTATATTAAACAGGACATCATCAGCCAGACATAGTTGAATAGCACTTATTTCTCTTTCATCCATCTCGGCCCACTCATTATCTGTGATGTTGTAAGGCTGTTTGGATTTTCCCAACAATGCCTTTGCCACACCATGTTGGACAAGCAAATCGTACGTCTTCACCTTCCAGATCTCAAAATTATTTTTGCCATTAAACTTCTCGATTTCAAACCGGGCACTCTGATTTTTTGCCATCTTATATCAACCAAAAAATAATAATATCCAAAATCCAACTTTTAAAAAAAAGTTAATCTCAAAAAACGCCTATGCCTTACTGCCTTTGCGTTAAAAAAAATAATTTCTGCCCTTTGTACTTCACAGAATTTTTTTTTCCATATGCACTTCTGATAATTTAATATACCTCTTTTAAAAAAAAACCTCAATGCTCGCAAAGTTCAGTCCTTTTAAAAAACTCAACAAACTTATTCAATAACACAACACATAAAAAAAGGCGGCTATTCAAAGCAGCTCAATGCCACCCTTAAAAACATTTTAGGCAACATACCATACGGTTGAATAGGAATATTGACCAGCGTTCGACCAACGTCTAGTTCTGGGGTATTGACCAACCTCAACGTAGCAGAAATTTAACGCACAGTGAAGAAGTTAAAAATAGATAAGATGCTGCATCATCTCCATGCAGCAGACAAAGGATGACACTCCACGCAGCAAGTATGCACCAGTATGCAGCAATACGCACCAGCACCACGCATTAATGGTTGTCACGCTGCAAATCTATACGCATAGAGGGCAGCTATACAAACAACAAAAAACTTCACGTCGTGGGTTTAAAAAAAATCTCCACGTAGGTTTAAAAAATACCTCCATGCAGCAGTACGCAATATGCAGGTTCACACAGCTTCTCGTGGCATTAATCAGCCTGATACGTACCACCAGGCAGGCTCGATCACGCACCTCCACTCAGTTGGACAGTATTTCAACATGGCCACGCAATGTCAACGCACCTCCACGTAGTTGGACAACAGTTCAACATAGCCACGCAATGTCAACGCACCTCAACGTAGTTAGATAACAGTTCAACACAGCCACATCTGTTTTAACATTTTGGTCCTTGCGCAGTAGACAGGCACACCAAACAGCACGCAAGCTCTGATATGTCCACCAATTTTGTGCTTTGGCATGCTCTGATATGTTAAACCTTCAGTCCAGTCCAAAACATGTGCTGGGCAGCGCCACGCTCCAACAACAGGAGCATGTTAAACACAGAACTTCCTCCACTGCGCCACGCCTCCAACTACTCTGATACCTTTTGTTAGAGGCAAAGATGTGCAACAAACAAATAAACAATATACACAACAAATAAACATACACAGGAGACAGCATATTAACGTGGTTCACCCAACCAATCTGGGCTACGTCCACCAAGCATAGGCATCGACAATCTTTATTATCATACAGGAGATTACAAAATAATCAATTTCCTCACAAACTCTCACACCCAAACAATCCGTATGGATACCTGTTTTATAGCTAAGAGAATATAACTACCTCATAAATCCTCTTACATGAAATATAGGATGCATTAACTCTCTCCCAACAAAATGGAGCTAATCTAGCAACAAATTCCTATTGTTGTCACACATTAGAGATTTTTGCCTATTTAGTGAAACAGAAAATCTCAACAGCAACATCCCTGGGAGTGGTCTGGGTGTCATTTTAATGTGATGGCTATTAGCTTGGGTAGGTCACCATGATGTTAAACCCATCTATCCCTTGAGATATTGAAATCTTAAGCATCTTGTGGATAATAATCAAGATTTTTGTGGCCTTTTTGTTATGTCTTTCTGGTTGATTGTTGTGTTGATGATAAATATTTTTTCATGGATAAATATATGCCAAATGACACTTTAAAAAAGCATTTCTTCCATTGTATGTATCCCTTGAACTTAAAAACATTTGTTTATTACATAATATATGCTATGTTATGTCTTTCTAGTTAAATGTTGTGATGATGATAAACTTTTTCTCATGGTTAAATATATGCCAAATGACACTCTAGCAAAGCATCTCTTCCATTGTATGTATCCCTTGAACTTAAGAACATTTGCTTATTACATGATATACGCTATAGAAATAAATAAAAATAAATGTGATGCTTATAAGATATTAGCAATCTAAAGGTGCTAATGGAGGTGCTTTAAATTCATGTTTGGTAATTATAATAAAGAAAGGATTTCTTATATAGAATATCAATGTGGAATTTAGTCTGCTCTTGTCAATGAAAGATGAAAATAGTTGAGAAAGCGAAAAATTTTGACACGTTGGAATATGTTATTAATGTGGAATATTATATTATTTACAGTCTGTAACAGATGGACAACGCTAATCATATGAAAAACATATTGGTTTCATTTAAGAAACCAAAGAGCTTAAATCGAATTTTGAAAAGGTTGGTTTGTACTAAACTCAACCTATCAATAATGCATGTGCATACATTATCTAAATATTATTTTTTTGAGCTATGGATTAGTACTATTACTTACCAGAATCCAAACTATGATAGAATTATCATGATATTGATGCCAAGATTCATCAAGTATTTTCTTTTTAGTAGTCATATACTTAAAAAAATGGCTGGACTATTCGAAAACAAGCTGACTATGAGGAGATTCTTGTCCTCCAGTGAGATTCTCTATGATCTGTTGTATTTGCACGGTTGGTATTCAAACAATTTTTCAGAAACAAAAAGGAAAAAAATGGAAAATATTTCCTATAGAGAGAAACACTTCTGTCCAATTACATATAAAGTTTACTTATGTCAGCTTAGCAGTTGTAAACCTCTAATACATAGACGGAACTCATTGTTATTGAACCATGGTCAATGTTAATGGATCATAGTTAGAAGATTTGCACTTACAAAAGTTAACCTAGGATTATAGGTAGTTGAAAAACCTAAAAGTTTCAATCAAAACAACAAATATAATCATTCTAATTTAGAAACACATAGTTAATTACAGCGGCTGTTGAGGACGTTCTCTTTCTTTGATACAATAATGATCAAATGTGCAGATTCCAAGGCCATTTATGA
>APFE030477209.1:1031-66474 GCA_000404065.3 Pinus taeda | reverse complement strand
GATAAGGCATTCACAATGGTTATTTACCTGTTCATTTTTTAATGAGCTTAAACGCGGGGAGAAACACTTGCTCATGACTTATGTTTATTTTTTAACGAGCTTGAACTATGTGCTAAAAATGCTCGTGGAGAGTTTATTTTTTAACGAGCTTGAACTCTACGACAACATTAATCTCCAGTCGTATGATAAAAATGTCTCGTTCGAGATGCTATTTTGAAGTGGCTTACATCTCTAAAGCTTTGCCACAGATCCTTTCTTTATGCAAGTTAGGAAACGACTAGCCTTATGGGTTTAAAGGGTTAGAGGTCCTACAAATTTAAAAAATAAATAGCCGCTCTTCACTTTCATGCGGAAATGTTTGCATGCCCCCAAGTATAGCGAAAAATTTCTAGGTTACCAAGAAAGTTCTATAAGCATAGAAAATAAAATTCTTTCTCGGCAATGTCTATCGAAACAGACAAAGGGGAGCGGAGTCACTCGGCATAACCTTAATGAAGGTATCTTATTCCATTCTATTCCCATTTTCCTGTGAAGATGGGTTCGCCAGACTAGTCATATATCCCTCGTGGAAATAAACTCTATACCCAAGGTTTTCCTGCCGAAACAGACCAGGGTGCATGCCCCCTGGGTTTCAGTCACATCTTCCTGAATCACTCGCGCTCATTAGGTGAACGGACTGGAGACCGATGAGACATTTCTTGCATGAAAAGACCATTCAAGGATGGCATTTGACTATTTGCGATGTGTGAACCAGGGAATGAAATTTTCTCTACGAGCTTGACCATTCTGCCTTCCTACAGAAAACACATTACTCTAAAGAGTGAGGAGACGATGGCTCCCATGCAATAAATATAGTCGCATCCAAGGAGTAGATTGTAATCTAAAGGTCCTTGAACTACCATAACGTTGATGTGAACAACTTTCCTTCTCAAAGTAATGGGCACATTTGGAAGGATCCCTAAAGGTCAACTAGTTCCCTTGGCGAAGCCTGTTAGATTTCGCATTTCAGGCAAAAGTGATGGCGAACCAAGTGCTTTCCAAGCAGTTGAGGAATGGATACTCATAGAAGCCTCTTCATCAATGATGGTACCAACCATGACCATTCTGTAAGCTTGTACAATGATTCTAAATGGTACACTGGCTGACAAACGGGGTCTGCCTGGTAGATTCCAGTCGAAGGAAACAACTAGGTTGCTTGGTGGTGGGACCAAATAGACTGTCGGGTAGGACTCTGATGAACTTTCTTCCTACGGTACAGGAATGGGAGGACTTCCCCCAAGCTCATCGGAGTCAGTGTTGATGAAAGGAATTTGAACGGTATCGTCCTCTTTCTCTTCAGTGACGGTATCTTTCGAAGATGAACACTCTGAAGGCAATACCGGGTCAGCTGCCATATCGACCCTTTGAATTTCGTATGGTATGGATTCTGAGTGTTCATTTTCTACGATAGAAGCTTCGGCTGACCACAAGGACAGGCCAGCCAGATTTTCAACAGGTGGAGGGATCGGCAAGAGTTTTTGATATCCAGGAGGAAGTCGTAACGGTGAAACTAAACGATTATCTAAAACTCTTTTAGCCTCTTCAAGGAAGGGACAACATTGGATGGCATGATTGCCTTCACACAACTTACAAGGAAGTTTAGGATTCCTTCTTTGTCCATGTGCTTCATTTTCACTGGTTGACGATGAGAATTCAACATGATCACTAGAGGTTGATGCTACCGGATGGTGCAAACGAGGAGACTAGTCCCTTAAGATCCGAGGGATGCAGGGACAATCTCGGTGATAGTGGTCTCCATTGAAAATGATGCAAGGAGATTTAGGTTTTGACTGTGCGGTGTGTAGATTTTTGCTAGATGATACTTGGTTGCTCCCTTTCAATTTTGGTTCCTTTTTCTTCTTTTCCTTTTTCTCTTTCTACTTCTTCTTCTTCTCATTTACTTGACTTTTAGCTTGATTAGCTTTATCAAGCGAAGAGGAAGGAGGAGAAGGAGAATCAGATGAAGTAGAATGTTGGGAGGCAACTCTAGTGTCGTCTAGTTGCCGGTTAGACTGTTCAGGAATTATGGAATTTTGAATGACAGAGGTAGAGAAGAGCCAGAAAAGCAAACCAATTGTCAATCCTGGAAGTGACAAAGTGGCCATATGGGGTGGACCAACATCTCCCCAAGATAGGAAGGGACTAGGATTTCCTTCACGGGGAAATCCTTGGTTGGTAGACTCCATTTTCCCAACCTGAAGATCAATGACAGAATTTGTGATGTTATTCCGATTTAAAATAAATTTTTAGACGCTTGGACACAACTTGTTTTTTCAATTTTAAAGAGTCGAGAAAAAACAAAAGATGACTCTAGTCACCTTCAATTTTTATTGAGCTTGAAGTGACAAGCACTCAGAGGACCTTTTCCTTTAAGGAGTTTGAAAAGGAGAAAAATGGACTTCTCTGGAGATCTAGGAAGAGAGGATTACCAAACCAATCGTAAAACTGCAGAATAATTTTTACGGTACGGCAGTCAGTCTTCCCAAATGCTGTGTTCGGTGCATTACGATCGATAGGGTGACAGACACAGCTTACTAAGGATAAAGGATGTAGCCTATTGTGGTCTCCCAATATATACACAATGGTATGTGGGAGCACAAAACCATACTGGCACTTGTCGTCCCAAAGTGGAGGAATCACCCAACCAGCATTGAAAGCAATAGTTACCAGGCTTTATGATGCTATAATACGTCTCTAGCCTAGACCTCTAGATGTTGTGCGTTAAGTTCCAAAGCGTTGTTAGATTCATTGAGATTTATTTTAAGTTGATCTTGCTTAATAGTTTGCCTTTTAGGTTCACCACGTGATGCATGTATAATTCCTAAATGCAGTCTAAGATGATAAACATACGTTTTATCTTCTTTCAGCAATGAAAATCCTAGCTACTAAAGAGAAGAAAGTCAAGCATCTTTACTTCACAGAGCACACGCTAATGTGCACAGTCCTAAATCAAGCCAAGCATTCAAAATGAAAAAGGGCATGCATGTATTGGTTTTCAGCTCTCTTAATGTGTAAATGATGCTAAGAAAGCTATGTACAAAATGAAATTACTTTTAAAGCAGTTGTACTCAACAAAATTCCTTTTCAAAACGAAGTGAAAGTAAGAGAGACACTTTGCGATTTTGAAATGGAAATTGCTTTTCGACACTTTAAACTAGTAATTCAAATCTTATGCAACAGTAAATGTATAATCAACTATCTAAAACAATGGGATTGCTTTCTAAAACACGACAGCAAGGACACTTTCAGATCTAGAGACAACAGTTCGACTATGCTACTTTTTGCAAAAGAGAACTAAAACGACACATAATACATAAAAAACGTTTATAGTTCTTTGCCTTAAGGAGGCACAATAATGGAAGAAAAGGGGGTATTCACAGAAGTACACTGACTATAGACAGCAAAAACTCTTGAATAAGACTGAAAACAGTGAGAAAAATCCAGAGTCGAAGGGCAAAATCAATCCTCCATGACCATCACACCTGTTCCACAGTGAACTCAGTATGCAGCGCACCTACTCCATTCGGGAAGTGCGATGCATACAGGTTGCCTTGAAGGCAAGGTGCGATGGTTACAGTGCGATAATTTGAACGAGATTTCACTCACAGTTTGCAGTTTAGTTCAGGTGTTTAAGCTGAATAATTACATATCAATGTATGTAAAAACACATGGGTGATCTAAGAGGTTACTAGAGCCACCACTCAGGGCAATTAGATTCCTTGCAGATCTATTGTTTAATTTATAAACAAAAACCTAGAGATTGACTGAAGCAGCATTGATCTACTTTGCATTTGTATGACAAATGCAGTTCGAAGGCTAGTTGGCTTGACTTCAGGCTCCGTTTGTATGTTTATAAAAGAAACAAGGATAGATAGTCTAACAAGTAATCTAGTCGCTCCCCAGTGGAGTCGCCATTTTGTTATACGGGAATAGTGTCCACACGGATGCTGCTATGCCCACTAAGATGGGTCGCTATCTTAGAAACAAACAATCAAAGTCTACTATTGATTCCTTTTATGAAAATAGATGAGAGGAGAACCAAGAGGGCCAACCTGAGTCTTGCGCTCGATTTCCTCTCCTTCTTGATAGAGTTTTGACGCTTGCTCTTTGTCTGCTCATCTTCAAAAGGACCTGTAGAATCACAAAAACATACTACTATGCAAGAAACAAGGATCTAAGTTCATAAATAATGCAGGATCAGATGTGCATTAACCATATACAAGCATATATAAACAAGTAGACAAGAATATGGAAGGAAACAAGAATAGATTTATTCAGATAAAAAGTAGCAAGAGGATTACAACCATGAGCAGCTCTAACCTAGCATCATCCTCCAGCTAAGAAGCCCTTCTTCACCTCAAGCAAAGAAAAATCACCCAACACTGTGAATGTACACCAGAATACTAACAACACTTCTCTATAAGTTACAAAATTCTAGCCTCTTGATCTCTATGGTGAGGGATCCATATATAGATGATTACAGAGTGGTGAGTCATCTTTTGGGATCTTGATTAGTGTCTTCTCTCTGATAGTTCCTACTTCCACTTGGAGAATGAAGATCTCTTACTCATCCCTGGTCAAAAATGGAGTGGCAAGTGTCAGAGGGGAAGCTTCTGGAAGATTCCATGATCTTCCACCTTGCATTTTTGTCCCTGCCATTTGTCCATTCACGACCATCGCACCCTACAGAGGAGCCAAATAGTATACATCGCACCCTGTACATTGGGAAGGTGATATGCATCGCACCCTCTACATTGAGCTTTCAGTATGGTCCAGTTTTGACCATTTATGAGCAGTTTTCAGTGGAGAACTTCTGGGAGATGATGTAATCTGTTGACCTTGTTCCTTTAGGAAGTGAAGCAACACTTTTAGGGATTTAAGAGCCCTCATTTTATGGACATTCATGATTGGGGTTGAAGTGCCCAAAAAATGTCTATGACAAACATGCCTTGTGTAATGCAGTTAAAATGGATTTATGCCTTGTACTACTTGGAAGATCATGCTTTTTTTATAGGAATGTTTTCCATGATGGTAGGAAGCATACTTATGAATTAACTAAGGTTGGATAGCTATATAATTTATATTTTTTTAATGGCATTCTCATTAATTCCAACATTGGTCTCTGAACCTTCTTAATATTTGTTTATAGATTCCATAGCTTGGAAGCTCAATTGGTAGGGAAGCCTTGGAAGGGTAATGTGGCCATGATGCCCCACATTTCATGAAGAATTTGGATAGGAAAAATCAAAATTTTTCTCTCAAGACCATATTTATTGTATTCTTCTCATCGTGTTGATACAAATGGTATGTGGCACACCTCATAGTTCCTCATGGTTGAGGACATATGATTGATCAAATTTTGTGCCCCATTCTATGGTCAAGAAGCCCCATATTGGAATACTAATGGAAGCTTGATAATTGGTCAATTGAGGAATTAAATATGGCGTTAATATTGTATATCTATATCTATATCTATCTATCTATCTATCTATCTATCTATCTATTATCTATTATTATATATATATTATATATATATATATATATATATATATATATATATATATAATTTTATGGGTATTGAGTTTCAAAAATCAGTCCTCCTTCAAGCAAGTAAATATACTTCAAGTCAACCTTGAAGGAAAATTAAATTTGGCTCCAAATAATTTTTTTGAAAATTAAAATGAAAATTGTTTGTGAGGTAATATCCATGACAATTAGACCATAAATTTATTAAAATCCTCGGTCTGTGTGGCTCACAATTGAGAGAGGAGTAGGGTTTCTACAAAAACATGCAACCACAGATCTGAGTAGAGCATTGCACCACTGTCATACAAGCATTGTTTGATAGGCCGAACCCATCTAGCAATAGAGTAAGCAGCATGAATAACCACCGAGGGGGAGATGCTCCGCCTCCCCCAAGAGATGACGATTCTCCAAGGCAGTGCGAGAATGGAACCAAGCAAGCTGAAGTACATGCAGACAAGGAAGAAACAGCACCCCAAGGTTCATAAACAAGGGACAGAGAAAATCCCCATATTACTTCAAGCACCTATCGACCGGTAGCTTCTGAATGCCCAAAGATAGAACTACCTAGCAAATGGATCAATGACCGGATCCAGTACATGAGAGGCCACACACTGATAGGAAAATTCATCGGGATGTGGCCAACAGTAAAAGCATTGCATGGCTAGATTGCGGCTAAACGGAAGCTGAAAGGACACATAACATTGCAGCTAGGACCTAAAGGGTTCTTCACGACCATATTCAATTGCATAGAGGATAAAAATAGGGTCATAGATGGATGGTCTTACTTCTTTAACGCAACGAGTCTTTTTCTGAGAGGATGGGTGGAGTGCTTCAATCGAGACAAAGAGGATCTCAGCTGGGTGCCAGTCTGGATCTGTCTGTATTCTCTTCCTACGGAATACTGGGATGAGGAGACATTACAAATCATAGGAAATGGTCTTGGTGAATATGTCAAAACTGTTGAGGAGACAAAACTTCAAAGATACACATCCTACGCCCGAATCTACGTATACATGCACCTCAATAAGCCTCTCCCGAATACAGTAAGTATCTTTCATGATGATGTCGAATGGGTCTAGTTAATTGATTATGAACATGTGCCATTCTAGTGTAGGAGATGCCATACTCTGGGTCATATGTTTCAAGACTGTCCTTTAACTCAAAAACCCTTGAATAACTCTACCTTGAATGAGTCGGATCAGAGAGGCTTCACAAAAGTAGTCAATCGTAGGAAAAACAATAAAAGATCCACCTCAAACCCTAAGAAACCACAAGCTAATACTTCACGTCCTTCCACGAGCAATACTTTTGAAGTGTTAGCCCAGCAATATGCCCACAACTCTAAGATCCTTACCTCATTTGAGGAGGTCCCGGTAACGAACATACAATCTCTAGAGTCTGATCCCAAGAAAAGCCTAAAAGAATCATTAATCACAGATCCATCCTCTTCAGATAAAGCACAAATCCCACTTGGTACTATCAAGTAATGGAGGAAGATAACATACAGACTGACCATACAAAGATATCAGAAACAACATAAAGAATAGGCGAAATACAACTTATGGAAGAAGAATACGACAACATAGATATTGGGGATTTGGATATCCCGGGACTGGAATAGGCATGCGATGCAAACATGTATGATGAAATTCCTGAGAGGCAGTTGGAGAATATGGAAGCAATCCTATCCATTGCTCAAAGACAAAAATCATTGGGTATTCAAAAAGGAAGTCCCTGGGACGAGAAAAACATCAGCAAAGAATTCAAAAAATGAGGAAGGAAAATGGACCTCCAGTGCACCATATGCATTGGGGAAATGTTAGTGGAGTCAGGGAGGTATTCCAAGATCACGAAGTACTATGACTCTCTCCCTAACCTTCAATCATGAAGCTCATCTCTTGGAACATCAGAGGGCTCACTAGCCCTGGGAAATGCTAATTAATCAAAAATATGATAAAGCAAGAAAAACCCCAAATTCTCTTTTTGCGGGAAACCAAATGCAATTCCATCTCTCTTGATATAATAGCAGCAAAAGCTTGGCTTGGTAGTCAAGTTGCAATAGTAGATGCATCCGGCGCCTCTGGAGGCTTAGCAAGTATATGGGATGCTTGTACCATTGAGCTCAATAATATACATGCTAACAAGAATTTCCTTCAAGCGACATTCCATATAATAGGAACCAATATTCATGGACTATTAACCAATGTATATTTTCCCCAGGAGACTGGGAATAAAATTGAACTCCTGAACACACTCTCCTTGATCAATGTAGCTAGGGCTCATCCATTATGGATAAATGGGTGGGACTTCAATATGATCACCAAGATGGAAGAAAAGAGAGGAGGAAGGAACAATATAGATACAGAGAGCAACAATTTCAAAGAATACATTCAAGGAAATTGGCTTATCGACATGCCTTTCAATAATGGACTTCACACCTGGAATAACAAAAGAACTGGAACCCAACAAATTGCATCTCGCCTGGACAGATTCCTAATCTCAGAAAACGCAATCCATTTGGGAGGCGACCTCTTAGCTTCAATACTACCGTTCTCAGGTTCAGACCATTGGCCAATCTCCCTTCAATGGTCTCGACCAGGAAATACAAGTCGCAAGCCTTTTCGCTTTGAGGATTTTTGGATGACTCATCCGAATTTTACAAATTTGGTCAATTCGGAATGGAAGAACTATAATCTACCAAAGGGTACAAAAATGCTCCAATTCCAATAGAAGCTTAAACATCTCAAAAGTAGAATAAAGCAATGGAATCACTCCACGTTCGGAAACATATTCTAAGCTCAGGCAGCACTCGATGAAGACATGAAGCAACTACAGCAACGGATTATCACAGAGGGTAGAATAGAGGAATATGTTAAATAGGAAAAGGCTCTTGAAGCACAGATCTCAGAAAGGGCCAAACAGGAAGAAATGCTCTGGCAGAAAAAATCTCCTATCAGCTGGCTAAAAGAAGGGGAAGAAAACACAAAGTTCTTTCATCGGACGACTATCCAACGCAGAATGAACAATAACATTACCCACATACAAACTGAGCATGGGACAAGAGTGGAAAACCATGAAGATATTGAACTGGAACTACTCAACTACTTTAAGAAAGCCCATCAAGAACCACAGGGTAACAGAACACAAGCAATAGATAAAATTACAAGGAATATATCGAAAGTCATTACAGAGGAGCACAATCAACTTCTACTCAAGCCGATTGACTTACAGGAGGTGGAGAAAGAAATGCATCAACTAAAAGAGGGAAAGGCGCCTGGTCCCGATGGGTTCACATCCAACTTCTTTCATAATTTTTGGGACCTAATTAAAATGGATGTCTAGCAGGTTGTGGAGGAATCAAGATCTCTGCGATGGATGCTGCCAGCTATGAATGCTACATTCATAGTGCTGATACCAAAAGAGGCTAAGTCTAATACCCCAGACAAATTTCGGCCCATTGCCCTATGCAACGTCATCTACAAGATCGTTTAAAAAATTGTAGCAACAAGACTCAAGCCGCTATTACCGTTTCTCGTATCACCGGAGCAGTTGGGATATGTAGAAGGCCGGCAGATCACAAATGGAATAATCCTAACACATGAAATCATTCATTCTCTGAAAAGCTCTAGGAAATCAAGTATGCTTCTAAAAATCGACCTCTCAAAAGCCTTCGACAACTTAAGCTGGGTCTACATTCAGAAAATCCTTATCGCTTTTGGCGTATCCTTAACTTGGACATGCTGGGTTATGAGTCTCATCTCTTCCTCTTTCTTCTCAATCTTGATCAATGGAATTCCATCCTCTCCTTTTTAGCCTTCTTGGGGAATCAGATAGGGAGACCCGCTTTCCCCTTTCTTCTTTGTGCTAATGGCAGAAGGTCTAGGGCATTGTATTAAAGATGCTCTATCTTCCCAGAAACTCAAAGCTCTGACTTTTACAAAATCTCCTACCTTTAATTCAGGAAGCTCATCAATTAAAATCATTATTGTCAGACTTTTTAGAAGCTTCGGGAGAAAAATAAATAAAATGAAGTCCCATATATTTTTTTTTCATACACCCACTATCACCCAAGCAACTATAACTCGAATCCTTGGGTTCTTAATATCCTCTCTTCCCTCCAAGTGCCTGGGGGCTCCTTTGACTAATGCTGCTTTGAAACATTCCTCATGGTGGATGCTCTTAGAAAAATTGGAGGCACACCTATCTTCCTGGACTCATAGACCCCTCAACTTAGTTAGTCGTCTCATCCTGATCAAGGCAGTTCTCCAATCCATGCCGTTGTATCTTTTCTCTATCATTTCTACACCCAAATGGGTTCTCAAAGAAATCAAACGTTTACACAGATCCTTCCTGTGGGGTAATACTGATCAAAAACGTAAATGGGCTTTGGTCAAATGGGAAACTGTCTGCCTTCCAATATCTGCAGGAGGAATGGGTCTGCACGATCCCTACCAAAGAAACGTGGTAATGGGAGCTCGCATATGGTGGAATTGGCTCACTGTGCCATCCACCCCTTGGCCCTTGCTCTGGAATGAAAAGTATGCCAACAGTCGACCAACAAAAGAATTAATCTGAATTTCAGAAGTCAGGACAAGATCAATAATATGGAATGCAGCGAAGCAACATAAACTCTTAATATAGAAACATAGCTTTTGGGAAGTTAAAAATGGAAATACAACAAGGTTTTGGGAGGATTCATGGTAGGAGCAACCCAAATTAAAGGACTTACTACTACCCCATCAAATCCTAGAATAGATACTACAATTATCAAGCACATTCAAGCATTTCTGGCTCCCATCCACCATGCAGGGGAACATGCAATGGAACAGTGTGGATAGCATATTAAGCCAAGGAATGGAATTAGCAAAGCAGACTCTAGGAACAAAACTAATAAAGAGAAGAATACAATATTCAGAGGATATGGATGTGCTTAGGTGGGGATATGAAGAGAAAGGCACCTACTCTACAAAGCAGGCTTATCACATCATCATGCAGGAGCACATTGTTAAGGACCCTCTTTGGAAGAGAATATGGGACCCCAAATTTTGGCTGAAAATCTCCACCTTTCTATGGCTTTTGTGTCAGAATAGAATCCTAACATGGGACAACCTTAGGAAGAGGAGCTTCTATGGTCCCTCCTACTGCCCCAACTATAAGAAAGAGGAGGAAACCGCTCAACACATTATGCACTCTTGCCCACTAGCGCACAAACTTTGGGAAAAGATCAACTTCAAATGTCAAAAGGATGGGAGGACTTCAGGAGATACTATCGACACTATTTGAAACTGGGATCAGAGTCTGTTCAAAAGCAAGCTTCTAAACTCCCTATGCAAGCTAATACCGGGATTTCTTATGTGGACAATATGGAAGGAGAGAAATCGACACATCTTCAAAAATCAATCTATCCCTGAGGAATCCCTATGGATCACAATATGTCAAAACATAAGGGAGACCTTACTTCTACAAAATTGATATGAGGAGGACTTCCCCTCAACCCCATAGGAGCAAACCATATGGACAAACTGGAATATACAGTGGAATCAAGAACAGATAATCAAGGAAAAACTCAAGTTAAAAAAAGCATACAGGATAAATGGATTCCTCCTCCCCATCATATGTTCCAGCTAAATTTTGACGGCGCCTCTAAAGGGAATCCAGGTAAGGATGGATTTGGGGGAATAATAAAAAATCATGAAGGTATTCCATGCCTAATCTTCCTCGGCTCAATTGGGTGGGATACCAACAACTCTGCAGAATTAGAAGGATTATGGCAGCACCTTATCCTAGCTCATAATCATGGACTCTTTCCACTTGTTATAGAAGTAGACTCGCAAATACTTATAAGCATTGTCACCAAAATCCTACAAGGAACCTCTTCAAGTAAGGTAAGCAATAGCTGGAGGCTAGCAAGTCAATTACATCTAATTGAAACTTGGCTCTCCACCCACAGGGCAATCAATCTCAAGCATATTCGTCGGGAAGGAAACAAAGTAGCAGACTTATTGGCGAACATAGGAGTTGAAAGCGGAAAGGCTCTCTATACAGATTCTCTCTCTTTGCTAGCCAGTGAACAACAGATTCGGGAGTATAAGGATCTGGTCAAAAGAGAAATGATCCAGGAGAAGGAGACGCACCCGGATGCAGGTGTTTTCATAAAGCATTAATGGACTCATTTAGAAACACTAGCGTAAGGACCAGCTAGGTGATGAATTGGGCCCGGATCCAGGCTCACTGCAATCGAAATCCGGCCAGCATGCAGATGGAATTAAATGGCCCATCAGGCTGAGAGATGGATACAATCGATATCAGAATGGCGCCTCCTATTCCCATTTTTCATCCCTCGATCTGTAGCTATTGTCCACTGCAGGCAAAGCTGGTAGGAAGCAAAACAACTGTAGGAAAACGTTGTTGGCACCTTAGTTGCATTGATTTGGGAAATGGCCACCATTTCTCCCACTCCATGCTTTGCCCTATAAATCCTTCTCAGAATCCCTATTTCTGCAATCAATCCCCCTCCCCAACTGAATATCCTATTGATTTACTCTCAGTCCTCACCAGGATGGTAAGGCATCGCATGAGGAATCGATATGGAGGTTCTCGGGGAGGCAGAGTGAGACCTCATACTGCGCAGAGCTTGGCTTCCCCTTCCCCTCCTCATGACCAGGAAGATGATCCTCAACCCAGACCTCATCTCAGACACTATTCCTACACACGCAGTAGGTGGGGGCGTGGGATGGAGTCAAGGGATCCGCCAGAGATTTTGGGCTCCATTTTGCTATTTCCCAGCAGATTCCTGGCTCTACCTCTCACGCTATCCATTTCAGGTTCCATAGCCATCTAAATAAACCTACTATCACTACCAAGGTGACTGTCATATTCACTGAAGAAGAAATGTTGGATAGTGATCAAGTGACAAGCTCTGAGGAGCATTCTCAGGAGATGAGAGCCCAGGATATGAGAGGGATTCAACAGAAACATTCAAAGGATGTTAGCCAGGGAATCAGGCATAACAGAATGCATGGTGATGATAAGCATGCAGACGACTTTCAATGTGCGGGTGGCAACTCTCTAGGCGTGGATTTAATGGTGGGGTACGCTGGCAGCTCAAGAGGCACGCAACAGATGGAGGGGCCTATAGGTGATGCTGAGAAGAGCGATGTGGAGAAAAAGGAAGATGATTGGGAATAGTATGTATGTCCCGTGGTCGAGGAAACTCTAAAGGAGGAGAAAAACAACTGATTCCCTTTGGAAATTGCAACCATCCATGAACCAAATCGGCCTCAAGCAGATCACTAGTTGGTCCAGTCGCTTGATATTTTTGTGTATGTTTAGCAATTTAGTAGCTTTGTTGGTTTGTTGTCATGTTTAGTGTTGCTGAGTTGCACCTTTTCTCTGTGTCACAAGGTCGAATTATGGTGTCTGATGATGTCAGTTCAGGGTTATATGGTAATTGTTTTGCAATCTCATGTTGGTTTCCCCAATGTGGGGTAGTATCAACTGTTTTGCTGAAAACTAGAAACAGAGTTTGAGGCGGGGCCTCGGCGTAATTATATTTTTGCCTTTTTAATAGAATTAGTCTTACTTAGAAAATAAAAATATCCATGAGAATTAGCTAGGTCGGCCCTTCTTAAAGCCCACCCCCTACCCCCCACCCGTCATTATGTATAAATACATGACTTGTCCTCCATCCAAGGACATCAATTGAACACACCTCTTGTGAGATTTCTCTCTGATTCATGCAGCCATGTGTAATCACACCTAGCTAGAGAAGAAGGTTGAAATTCGAGAGATTTTTGGGCTTATTTGTTTTCATTTGATGGAGGTTTTTTCATTGGGTTTGTGAATTTTTTTTTATAGGGTATTTCACACCTATTTGGAATTATTTATGACCTATATTGCAGATGATCTAAGGTTGAATTTTTCCCTCCATAACTCATGTTTATGAGGCATATTTGTTGCATAGTTCAAATTCTAAATTATGGGAAAATTTTCAAAAATTTATCTATGAAGGTTTTTGACCTGATTTTGGCCCTCTTTCTTGAGGCCTTTTTCTCCTTCTCAAGGTCATATCTGAGGCACATTTTTTCTACCTCATAGGATGAATTTGGACCCGCTTTGAGGTAAAACTTCTAAGTTAAAGGAACATACTCTAAGGAAACGTTTTATGACTTAATCCATAGTAAATCTAAGGTTGATATCGCTTATTTCAATAATCATTTTAATGAGGGTTATCTACGTTTTGATGTAATATTTGTTGGGAAGACTTTAAAGAAAGTTTAGACCACCATTTGAGGCATGGTATTGTGATGTGTTGAGCTCAGTTTTTGGTCCAGGACCTCTTTGTTTCCTATTCGCTGAGTTAACTAGAACTTTCCCTAAGACTTATTTTGGCATGCCAGAGGATAAATCAGGTTCCGTGTTGAGAAATATTTGACGGAATTTAAGACAAATTCTAAAGAAATCCTTGGCCATCTCTTGTATATTTTCCTATTGAACTAGGTGGATATTGGTGGCCACCCACCTATACAACCTATACCTCGAGTCAGTTTCTTTTGTTTCCTTGTGTATTTCAACATTTTTTATTTTTAGCAGTTTTTTCAGGTATTGAACTTCGAGATTAGTTTTGACCCCCTAAAGGACGTTTTTCTAAGATCTGTTGCAATCCCATTGTCATAAACAAGGGCCTATGAGAAAACCTGTAATACTCAGAGTGGCTTTCCAACAAGCTATCGTATGCACCAAACAAAGATTTTATGATCAAGTTATGACCATGGGAAGTTGGCTACCCAACTAACCCCAACGAGGTTTGTTAGGGTCCTATATTTCATAGGATGAGTTTTTTTTACTTGATGATTTATATTTGAAAAATGTAAATAATGTTTCATGTTTTAAATTTATTTCCAAATTAAAATAAAAATATATATATAGAAAAAGAACAGAAAAATAAATTGTAGGGGATAGAAAAAATAGAATAAAGAAAGAAATGAAAGAGAACAAAACAAAAAAAAGGAGAAGATATATATGAAAATGTCCCCCTAGGTGAGAAAGTATAAATGCCACCAAGAAAAATAAAAAGTGCATGAAATCATACTTCAATAACTTTTGTAAATAAAGTGTGCATCTTGTTTAAATTCCACATTGTAAATAGGACAATTAGAAATAGTTAGTCTAATCACACTATTTAAAGGTGATTAGAGTGAAAATAAATTTAATTAAGTGAGTTAATAAATCAATCACACAATTTAATCATGATTGAGATAGATTAGTGTAGTTAATCACACCAATTAGTCATGGTTAACTGAGAAAGAAAATATCATCAAAAACCTTAGAAAAATGAATAAAAAGGGCTTGCAAACCAAAGTGCGCCTTTAGAATAGATTAATCAGGCTTAGGATAAATTAATTAGCCTTAAAGTAATTAATCGTGTCCTTTAATCGTGATTAACCTTTTGTAACAAGGCATCTGGTACTAAGGTTTTGTTTTATGATAAAACGAAAAAATTGTTATTGGCATGTGATATCAAAGGCGCAAGACTCAACGACTGAGATCTACCCCACTCAAATCAACAATGATGAAGTTTTTTTGGTCCCCCCAGAGCTCCATTGTGTTTTATCCATGGGAGGGGGGGTCAAAAAGTGTTGGACCCAGTCTTCTATGTGTCACCCCCACAACATTTCACACCCCTCTTTCCTTTTCACTCATCGCACCCCCCCTCGAAAAGTCTTCCAGCATTGACCACTCACCACTACGCTAGTACCCATTTGCCATAACACGCTTCCCGACCCCACTCACCATCCACCAAATCAGCCTCGCGAGCCCCCTCCCACAACCTTCCCTTTCGTTTAACCTATCCTAAGCCTTTTGGCACTCCCTTGCCCACATCATAAAATCATTATGCCAATTAAATTTTCTCTCGCTCCCTTTGCAATAGACATGCTCCCAGTAATAGTAAAAATGAAATGGTAAATTCTAAATTATCTTATTAAGCACCATTAAGACACAAAATTCCCTTCCTTTGATGTTTTTTACGAGTTTTCAATCCTCCACATTATCGCAGTAACCAGAAAATTACCTAGTGATAGGTGATCCAATTGCTATCAGAGACCCCACTCCAGCATTCTATAGTCAACTTACTGATCTAGGTAATCCTAGTGTTTTCATCATTCTGTTTTTTATTTTAAAGATCGATAATGCATCCTAAGAGTAGAACCCCTAAGGATAAGGGAAATAAGCCAAAGGAAAATCCCATGCTACCCCCTCCTATTGACATGGATCATCTATCCTTAGTTGATCTACAATATAAACTCATTGAGACACACTGTGAATTCGACTTGTTCAATCTTCACAGTTGATTGAAGGAAAAATTCTTAGACCAAACCGATGAATTTAACCTATGGGAGTCTACCCTCCCCCAATTCATGTTCCAACAAACCCATCATTTCCCTAAGCTAGTCTCTTGGTGTCAATTGAGCTATGTACGCTCCCAAAGAGAAACAATGAGTCTAAATGGTGAAATTATGATCACCATCACAACCGAAGCCATATCTCAAATTCTCCAAGTGGAAATTCTCGAGTCTTCCAAGCCACTATTAGTAGATTCTCTTAGAGAGCTCTATAATAATTTAACATTTCCATAAAGAGCTAAGATATTTTAATTTTTTCTTCTCGAAGATGCCTAATTACCTAAAACAAACCCTCCATATTCCTCTTGCATGTTTCCTGAGGTAACGAATAAAATAGTCAACATTATCTCGTACCTACTTTTTTATCACTATGATCAGTGGGTTGATGAGGCCATTGGTGGCTTCTTGTCAATTTTTACCGTTGGTGAGAAACCTATTATTTTTAATTAGAGTGAATTTATTGCATAGGTAATTCATGATCAATTCATGAAGTTTCCTACAGAAGGAGATTTCAAATATTCTACTATTTTATTTTACATGTTTATTTATCAACAAGCATACATGTTTCCATTTACTTTATAGAAGATGGATGAGAAGGGTAGTGCTCAATCAGTCATACATTAGACCTCTGTGGTTAGGAAAAACTCCACAAAGTTTACTTTCACAGACTATGTTGATCAGATTTTGTATAAAGTTATTTATCTGCTACATAGTGATTTGGAGCTTAGGATGGGACTGAAGATGTTAAAAAGGTTTTTCATCTTAGTGACTAGGTGAAGACAAGTGATTGTAATTTATACCGGAACTACACTGAGATCAGAATCTACGGGTGTGAATTACCACCATTTAGGCTACCAAAATTTGTTCCCATGAGAATGTTCTCATTAGAGTAAATCAAATAAATTATACATATGGATGACTTACATTTTGTGGCAGCTAAGAATAAGGCACAATTTAAAATAAAAGCATGGGTAGGAACTTTTGTGTGCAATACCAGAATAGCTAGTAAAGAAGCTGATTTTCTATTGAAGTAATTAAATTTAAAATTGATCTTTACTTGGTCTTATGACCCTTTTGCTATAATTTCCAAGCTCAAGGTGGAGAAAAAGGCTACTCCCTACAAACATACTCCTTAGCCTGAGATCGAGAAATACATGAACAAAGATTAGTGGGAGGAGAACACCTTGCAGGAAGTAGAGGATCATATTTTATTTACAACCACCTCACAAACACCACTCCCTCAGGAGAAGCATGATAAAATTCCTAGAGAAGAAGAGTCTTGTCCAATAACATAAATTGAAGCTAAGTAGTTCTTAATTTATACGAAGAAGCCTAACAAGAATCCACCACGAGTTTTTATGCAAGAGGAAGAAGGGCATACCACTATATTCATGACAGGTAAACATGTTTCTAAAACATAAGAAGATATCTTTGCAGCTACAATATAAGAGGACATTTTTCTAGGCTCTCCATCTTCCTCTATTTCACAAGATCCTCCAAAAATGCCACAAAGAGGTGACTTGGCTCAAGACACTGCTGAGACTAATAATTTTTCCAAATAAAGAGTAATTAAAAATAGGAATGAGATGCTGATATCCACAACCTACACACCATTTTGTAAGAAGACAACTACATCACAACACAAGCTCCTTTAAGCATTTGACACGGAAAAACGAAAAATGAAAATTGCATTCCTTGAAGCTAAAGTGCCAACCTCAAGGACATCAAAAGGTTATAAATAATATGTGTTCACTTTTGATACACAACAAATTCATCCAATAGATCAAATGGGAATGCATAAACAAACTAGTAGAACGATGTATTCTACACTAACTAATATTGCCATGTCTGCTTCTAGATTTCCAGTACCATTAAACAACACACAGTCACAACTAAAGCTGGAAAGGACTTCATCCTTAGCCAAGGATACCACGATCAAGTAACTGGAAGACTTGGTGATCAATTTCGGATATAATCCCAAAGATGTAAAGGCAGTATAGGAGCTTGTGAAAAGAAAGAATGCTAATATTGTAGCATTGAGGAAGCAACTAAATTTCCTACTACAGAAGATCTGCATGCTAAGGAATTTGAAGAGATGGAAAAGAGGAAAGAAGATATATTTTGAATAGTGATTGAGAAAAGCATTCAGATCTAGGACATGGAAGTAGAACTGGAGAAACTACTCAAAGAGAAAGAGTAGGTAGCACAGTTGGCCATAGTTCCACTTACAACAGTCCTAATTTCAGTGACCACAACCCCAAGAGAATCTACATCAACTTCAACACCAACACATATATCAGATTTTGTAAGTGAACTTGTTAAATCCATGGATGATCTGTCCATTCAGGAACACTAAATTGTTATGTTAAAAGCTTAGCTCAACACACTGTCAGAACATAAATTAAAAATTGATAATTTTTATGTGGTAGATTTGTAGAAACCCTTTAGCTCAATCTAAAAATTCAGTAGTTGTAGAGAGAATTAGTTATGGCTTAAACTTCGGCCCAAGCTAAAAAAAACATATTTATAGAAATTAGTGAAACCATCACATAAATATGGCCTTCCATACATATTATTTTCAAGCAATAAGAATTAATACAAAGGTCCAAAGAGGTAATAAGGCAAATCAAAATAGACTTAGGACAGAAACCTGGGGAAGCAACATCACTTGTCAAATTCTTGAATTATAAAAACAGAGAAGAATTAGAGCAGTTGGGAATTCAAGATAGGACAAAGACTATTCTAGAAGTGAAGAGGATGCAAACCAAAAGAAACCTTATGCTACAACTAGACAATAAATATCAAATTCTAGAGACTAGCATACATAGATTTCATAAGAAAATGAAAGTACTGAACATGAAAGGTCTACCAGGATTAATTGGTTGGGAAGATAGACTCATGAGCTTGACAAAGTACCAGGAGAAACTATGCACTATTTCCCAAGGAAAGTCAATATTTGCAATATAAAGGGGAACATAACAGGGAAAGAATTCATGGAGGCCTTAGATTTCAACTTGTTCATCAGTCATGAACGTAGACATTTGTTTATCATCAAACCAACTTTCTAGAAGCACACAGATGTGGATGAGACCTATAGAAAATTAGTTAAATTTTGTTTCCCCATGGAAGACAAACGTGATAAGCTATGTGAATTAATTGAGCAATTTTTATCTTCAATAACAAGGCAAAGAGCACAACAAATTTGGACATTCAGACATCAAAAATCATCCTCGACAATAGGGCTAGCATTTCTAGTAGTTTAAAAATTCATAAATTTTTGTATTACTTTTATACTCAATTTTTAGATATTTTTAGGATCCTATCGTGATGTTTAGAATCAAGATATTTTGTAATATTTTCTATAAGTACTTCATAATTCGAAGTATGAAGGGTTGGGACTTGTTTGAAGAAAAGGACTTGTATTGTAAAGTAGTGCACAAAGCCACCATTTATCATATTTTCAGTAATACAGTGCAATCATTACAGGATTCTTGTGTCATTTTTATTGTTGAAGTACATTTCTCTTTGCCAATTTGTTTTATTTATATTCTCACGTGTGATTCTAAAAACTGAATTATTATAAGAAGATAAAGAACATAATTTCTTTGATTGTACACTCTGTCTTTGGCTTAAGAATAATTTTTATTTTTTCCACTGAAGATTAAAATCAAAATTCTTAACTGTTCTGTTTTTAATTGGATTCTTAAATATTTCCTCTCCTTTAGACTATATATCTTAAAGGATCTAGTGAAATTTCCTAACCTGACCTGTAATTTTAGCCTGTAAAAATTGTATTTGATCAACCCCAAACATGTGACTCCATTTTCCCAATGGATTATCTTCCCAATTTCAACCCAACAACAAAAGAAAATCTTTCAACCCAACAACACAAAAAACCAAAATCTGAACTTAATAGCTAACCTAATACCTTCACTCAAACAAAGCTAAATCATAAAGAGAGATCCCTCTATGAAACTAGAAGGGCTAGATTCCAAGTTTCCAAAGTGGTTATGTGGTTACCTTTGTGATGTTTTCTACAACCTTAAAAATTATGGAGTGATAAGATCCTGGTGACCATAATGCGGACAAACATACCTTCGTTTGAAATCATATTTCCGTGATTCAAATAATTTATTTTAGTAACATTTAAGATTTATATTTCAGAAATAATTTCTTTGAGGTTGTAAAATTTGTGCATAGTGATGAGCCTAGATATTGCAGTAAGAATGTTGCAACTCCTAGGTCTACCATCTTTACTTAACAACCCAGGGTTCATACCAAATTGGAGGTGACGGTGCTATATGCACATGTAGAAGTGAAGGTACTGCCTATTGTCACTACTCATCTGGCAAGGGACCCCATGGGTTCCAAGCCAGGCTTCTATAGGGTCAGAAGAAGCTTGATTTTGATGGAAGAAAAGAAAATCTATTCTAAGGGAGAGCTACTCTACTGTAGTAATGAAGAAAACAACTTGTAATGATAACTCACACTAGACCCTAACTAACCATCTAAATAGCTATGTGAAGTAGAATTTCTAAAAGCAACACTAATCTAATGATGCTATCTAAGTTGCAGAAGTAAAAAGCATAAAAACTAGACTAAGGGGTAAACAAAGGAAACTAAGCTAAGTATGTGTTTAAGTGGAAGAGCAGTCTGAGATCAACATTGGTCAAAACAGGACGTAAGGGAGCGAAAACGCATAAGAACCATTGGATGAGTTATGTGAAAGGTAAACGAATGGCTGAGATTGGATCATGAGGGTACGCAGGTTGATGGGCGAACAAGGTTAACTAATAGGATGGACGACTGAGATTATATCATGAAGGTTAAACCAAAAGATGGAAGAACATGATTAATCAGTAGATGGAAGGTGGAGATTAGATCATAGGAAAAATAAATGTGCAGAAATGGTAGTGGGTTTGTGGAGGTGCTAAGATATATTTTGCGTGCCCTCAAAACTATTAGCCTTACGAAGTGACACATAGCACGAGAAAACCACCTTTCTCATGTGCTCTCGGGAAGATAATGGTTGGATAGAAATCCACATGATATGGCATGATAGCCATCAGATTTGGCTAGCCAAATCAATGGTCGATATGGGCCAAGATAGTTAGTGAGCAGGTGATGCAATGGCCATCATATCAGGAGACAGATCGATGGTGGAGATTGGAGCGCATATAGGAATGTGTGGAAATGAGGGAGAAGGTTTAGAAGGCGGTAAGCTGTATTTCATGTTTCATCAAAGCTGTAAGCTGTTTTCTAAAATTTTACGTGATTAGCCTCCCCGGGTGACATGTAGCACAGGGAAACCACTCTTATCACATTCCCTCAGGTAGATAATGATCAGACAGAAATCCACATGATATCTCACGATAGCTGTCGGATCTAGCTAGACAGATCAACAGTGGAGATTTGATCGAGCTAGTTGGCGAGTGGGTGCGTGATAGCCATCAGATCATATAAGGCAGATCAACGATGAGGATTTAAAGTGCATAAAGTCAGCGTTGAAAATGAATTGGGTGGTGATTGGTCAGGTTCTGCTATGTAAGGAAATCTATGGGTAAAAAACTAATTACAACGTGAATTAACAACTTCCACTCAGGTGTTTCATGCTAAAGGAGAATGGTCGTATGAGTGAGGTCTTAGACAGAGGGTGAAGGGACAGATGATCAGGAAATGAATGAATGACCATGAAATGAACCATGTAACTGCATGAAACAACAAACTCCATGCAAAATTGAAACTCTGTGTTTTTGGGGTTGATGCAGGGTTTCTTCCTCATGTCATGGTCCCAGAGGGAGGAGGTGAGGCCGAGACACCTATGGAAAACCTTATGAATATTCTATTTGCTAACTTGTGAATTGAATTAAAACATAAATGATCTACTCTACACTACTGTAATGCAACTGCAACTATTTAAACAAATGAACAGCTAAAGAATAAACCTCTGTAATGGAAATGCAACTACTTAAACAAATAACCAGTTAAACCATGAATCATCTACTCTATATTGTGGTTATGCAAATGCAACTACTTAAGAAAATAAACAACTAACCATGAAGTTATGCTAGTGCTGTAATGGAAATGAACTACTTAAGCAAATGAATAGGAAACCATGAATCTATACTACTGCTACAATGAAAATGCATCTAATTAAGCAGATGAACAGAAAATAGGAATCTATGCTAGCATAACAATGCAATAAAGAGGATATTTGGCCGTCAGGATCTGGCCCTAACCCAAGAAATTCAACCCTCTGAGTTAACTCAGTGCTGGCTCAAAACAAATCTCATCTTCATTATAAATCAAAAACCCTTACAAGACTTGCAACTTCAAAACAAAGTAGAGTTCTATACTGAGAAGTCCGAATTCTTGCTAACTCTTGGTAACTAAAACAAAATGAGGTCCTAAGACTCTCTACTTATACATCTAAAGTCTCCAATGACTTCCTTCAAAATTAGGGAGGCACAACTCCCAATTTAATGATAAATTCATGCTTTCCCTTTCACTAGCATGGCTGCCTTCTAGTAGGGAGGCTTAGCTCCCAACTCAAGATAAATTCATACTTTCACTTGCTTGGTTTCCTTCTAGTACACATTATTTGGCTTGTTTTTCACTCTCGTTTGCTTGGTTGCCTTCTAGTACTCCTGATTTGGCTATTTGCACCTTCACTTGCTTGGTTTCCTTCTAGAAGGGAGGTTGTTTGTATTTTTAGCTGATGGAGGGATATTAGAATGGAGGGGCAGTAAATGAAGAGGATTTACCTCCTGTAATTCCTCTCCCTTGTCCCATTTGAGCTTTTACCAAGGTATTCACTATATTTCCTTGCTTTTATCTTTTATCCCTACATTTTCCTTGCATTTATCCTTTATTCCTACATTATACGCACATTAGACCAAAAGGAAAAATATCCAACTCTACTCATCTCATAAACAAAATATAATCAAAAGTATGCAATAAGTTGTGAGAATAGTTGGTTCTAAGCTAGGATGTGAATTAAGGTGAATTAAGTCCCATATAATTACTCAATGATGTGGCTCATCACATAGTTGAAATTGTGTGTTTAATACTATATAGGTATGGATCCTAAAATAATTCATACCAGAGCTCATCCAGATCTCAATCCTCCCAATATCCTATATAATCATGAGAAATTGATAAGGAAGAAAAGCTTGATGGAAAGTCAAGGGATAACAGCCCTCTGCCAAGAGACTATTCTTTTCTAGAGAGCTTTGTTACTATTGAAAACATTCAATTTGATCTACCCTTTGAAAAATTAGTTTGTTTATAACCAAATCTTAAAGCCTTTCAGCTGAAGCTATCATTGATGAGTTGGTGTTAAGACCATATATATCTCAAAATCAGTCTGTAGACTAGGATTTTGATAAACAAGCTCTCCAGCAGTTTGAAAAATTAGAAGACCTAGTGATAGAACTAGACCAAGCTATCCATAAATATTACATCTAGCAATCAGTTGAAATTTCATCCCTATAATTCTTTGTTTCCTCTCCCATTACACAATATTTACATCCTATTTCCACTAGTTCCATCTCTTCAACAATTTCCACTACATCCCCATAAACATCACAAACCATAATTCAAACTATTTTAATCCTTTCCACATCTACACCTCTTACAGGTTAATCTATTGTTCACCCCCATATACCAATCATGGAAACTTGATATGCTCCCCTGGTTTTACCTGCCCAATTACATAACATGCCTCAAGACTATCAAAGTAGGATTCCTCAGTTTGATGCAATAGATCCATCACTGCACAACAACATGTAGATAAAATGAATGGCTACTTTTACCTTTAGGAGGTTGATGAAGAAGATGTGAAGATGAGGTTTTTTTCCTAGAGAGTTAGTGGAGAGGTAAGAAAATGGTTTAAATTTTTACCAACAACTACCATAAATAACCTTACTATGTTTCATCAATATTTTCTCAATAGATGGGAGACTAAAACGAATCCCCTCGAGATTTTTAATGAATATAAAAATCTAAAAAGAGGCCCCAATGAAACTATTGAATAATAATGTAATAGGTTTAATCGAGTTTATAATGTCATTCTAGTTGCTATAAAGCCCCCACCAAGGTTAGCCCTCGTTCATTTCCCTAAAGGATTTGATGTCAACATGGCCTACCAATTAAGAGAAAGAGACCCTACCACACTTGAATAGGTGCAAATTAACGTTTTCAAAGTAGAGGCAAATTTATTAGCCAAAAAAGCCAAGCTTAAAACATAAATAAGGGTTACCATTAAGGAGGAACCTTCCTCCTCTTCATCAGACTTAAAACTACACAACCTATTCAAAACCATGGAAAGAATGATGGAGAGGATGACAACGGTTGATAGAACCCATCCTATGGATAACCAAGGAAATTATCAAAACAGAAACCAGAATCTTATGAGAAATACACCTCTGATAAAACAAAGGGAACAAAGGGGCCCTAATGATCAACAACTTAGGCCTCCTTTCCAAGAAAACTATGTCGAAGAAGAAGTGGAGCTAGAAGAATATTTAGAGGAAAGCCAAATTAATTTGTTTGGGGAGACAAAAATTGATCATATATTTTTACCGAAGAAGAGAAAGATCAATTTCTACTTTCACAACCAGAAATAATTCCATTAGAGTCTAAAGAATACAAACAAGGTTATCAAAATGTTGTAATGGAAGTGCATAGGAAATATAACCTTAGGAGCAGAAAAACTATTGATACTCCTCCGAAGAAAATCCCTGATACTCCTTCCAAAAATACTTCTGATAATCCATCGAAGAAAAATTAGAATCGTGTCCCTTCTTCTAGTCAAACTAAATATGTTCCTTCACCCAGTCAATCTAAAGAAGATGCTCAAAAATAAAACCTTAAAAATAGGTTCAGAACATCAAGTAAACAGAGAAGCCACAACCTCTTTCAGCATAGAAAATGAATTGGCTAAAGTTAAAATTTCAATGCCCCTCACTGAACTGATGAATAAGAATACATATAGGACACAAGTAATGAAAGCCTTAAAAGTAGGAGAAGGAACAGATGTTGTAAACCTCACTGATGACAAGCCTCAACAATTGTTTGGTCCAGAGGTAGAAGGAAAACCCCAATATGGAATTGCTCCCACTTTCTACATTAGTCTCAATATCCTTGATAAAATCCTTCACACTGCCATGCTCGAATTCAGTGCCTCACACAATTTAATGCCTCAAGTCATAATGGAGAAATTGAATCTTGACATCACTAGGCTATATAAATATTTGTATTCATTTGATTCCAACGAGGTAAGATGCATTGGTCTCATCGAAGATCTTTGTGTCACCCTAACTCAAATCCCTGCCAAAATCCTAGTTATGGATATTGTAGTGGTAGAAATACCCCCAAAGTATGGAATTCTACTCTCTAGATCATGGGTGGGAAAAGCTAAAAGGCACCTTACAAATGAATATGAGTTATCGTACCTTACCTATTTTTGGTTTAACCTAGGAGACTTTAGAGAGAAACACTAATGAAATACACAGATAACAGTCAAGATAGACCAAACAACCATCCCTTGTATTTATTCCATTCGGACCTAGATTATTTTATCTTGTATAATGAGAGACGAATAGAAGAAATAATCCCTAACTTTGAAAATTATTTGTGTGAGAAGGAAGAAATCAAAACAGAGATTGTAAAACTGGATGAATAAAATGAGCCTTTATGGAACATGGATTTTCATGGGGCTGTAAGAGAGGAAGGATCAGGAGCAAGTGTGTGGGTTTTCAATTCACAAACTAGAAAAACAAAAGGACATTCATCTGAATTGAATTTTCAATGTAGCAATAATATAGCTAAGAATGAAGCATGAATCCTAGGATTGCAGCTTTTGAAAAGATTAGGTTCCAAAAGAATTTCAATTCATGGAGATTCTGAGCTCATAATTAAACAAATCAAAGGGGAATACTCAGTTAAACATCCAAGGTTAAGGGCTTATAGAAATGTTTTTCTAGATTTCCTGGAACGTTTAGTTCCAAGAGGTCAAAATATCATAGCTGATGGTATGGTTGCTTTAGCAAGTACTTGCGGAATTCCCTATCGCCCAAGTCACTAGTACACTGTTGAAGTTAAAAATAGATGAGTGGTCCTGGATAATATTAGGTACTGGAAAGTTTTTGGTAATGATGAACAGATTCAAATTTTTTTGTAGTCAAAGGATGAATTTGAGTATGCCAATATAGACATAGATTATGATGTAGATAATAATGTAGATAAGGTTATGAATACAGTAGAATTAGATAAAGACCAAGAAGAGTTAGAAATTTTTCAATTGAAGGATAATGTTTTTCCTAGAGGGCTAGTTCCCTTAGAAGAGTTATTTGATTTTAATGATGTGGCTAAAAAACCTAAAATATAATCTATTGGAGCTCATGTGGAAGAATGCAATATAGGAACCGAAGAAAAGCCTAAAATAGTTAAATTTTCCAAATATTTACCTTCTCTTGAAAAACAAAAGTACATAGATCTTTTCAAAGAATTCATAGATGTATTTTCTTGGAGTTATGAGGATTTAAAGTCCCATGATACCAACATTATACAACATAAAATTCCTATAAAAAAGGACCGTAAAACTTTTAAACAAAAACACAGAAGGATCAACCCAATGTATTTTCCCCTAGTTGAGAAAGAAGTTAAAAAAATGTATGATGCCAAAATCATTGTACCATTATGGTTATCAAAATGGGTATCAAACTTAGTTCCTACTAGAAAAAATACTGGGGATATTAGACTATGTATTGGTCTTATAAATCTCAGTAAAATTCTTTGAAAGACAGTTATCATTTGCCCAAACTGGACCACATCCTGTAGAAGGTAGTTGGATCAATGAGAGTTTCCTTATTAGATGGATTTTCTGGTTACAAACAAGTTCTAGTAATCCAGGCAATTAAGAGAAAGTCATGTTTGCAACACCCTTGGGCACTTTCATGTATGTGAAAATGCCTTTCAGTCTAATGAATGTTGGTGCTACATTCCAAAGAGCAATGGATGTTTCCTTTGCATGTGAATTAGGTAGGTTTATAGTGATTTATTTAGATGATATCATTGTCTTCTCAAATATCGATTAGGATTATTTTCTCCATTTAAGGGGAGTTCTCAAAAAGTATATAAAATTTGGTATCTCTCTTAACCCTACAAGAATGTTATTTGGCATAGAAGAGGGAAAACTGATAGGACACATCATCACAAAGGATGACATAAAAATTGACCCTAGTAGAGTTTAAATATTCAAAATAGAACCCCGTAGGAACAAAAAAGAAGTCCAATCCTTTATTGGAAAAATAAACTTCCTTTGGATATTTATACCAAATTTGGATGAAATCTTAAAAGCAATAACTCACATGTTAAAGAATGATACTAAAATTAAATAGCATAATGATGCAAAGGATTCTTTCACTAAATTAAATAAGGCATTAACAACTGAACCAATTCTAATAAGTCCTGATTTTACAAAGGGTTTCATGATATTCTCTTTTGCATATGATCATACAATAACAGCTGTGTCGTTGCAAAATAATTTTGAAGGACATGAACAACCAATTTCCTATTTCAGCAAACTATTGAGAGATGTATCACATTCGTAAAGGAACTTAAATATTTTAGGGTTTATATTCTGCATTCACACATTATTGGTTTTGTCCCAAGTGCAGTTGTCAAGGACATACTCATTCAAACAGATCTAGATGGAGGAAGGGGCAAGTGGATGGTAATCATTTTGGAACATAATATTGAAATTAGACCTACAAAGCTTATCAAGGGTCAAGGGTTAGCAAAACTCAAGGAAGAGTCTAATTGTAATGTGTTAGACATCAATTTTATTGTAGAATTGGATGACCATGAAGAGCAGGCAAGTCCACCGATCTCAGAAGTTTTCATCTCATCACCATGGTATGTAGACATAATTTTTGTATTATAGAACTTATATGCTCATCCTAGTTTAACAAAAACCAAAGTGAGGTTCCTTAAAATGAGATTTATGTAATTATGCATTCTTGATAAGAATTTATATTGGAAATATGCTCGAGGGATGTTACTAAAGTGTTTATTGAAAGATGAATCAAATTGGGTCCTAAAGAAATTTCATCAAGGAGACTGTGGTAGCCATCTATACTAGAAATCTACAGCCAACAAAATCCTTAGAGATGGTTTTTACTGGCAAACCCTATTCCCTGATGTACATAAAAATGTCACCTCCTTCCATCAGTGCCAAATATTTGAAGGAAAAAGAAAGTTACTACTTTTACCATTAAAACCAATTTCAATAGAATTCTCTTTCCAACAATGTGGTTTAGACTTCGTTAGTGAAATCCACCCTAGTTCCTCAAACCAACACAAATGGATTTTGATAGCAATATACTAGCCATTGATACCATTATTATCCAATTTATGGGAGGAAATATATTGCCTAGGTTTGGCCACCCCCATAAAATTATAATTGACAATGATGATGCATTCCAGTCCAGGGAAATGATAGATTTTTGTAAAAAATATTAGATTAAGTTAGGGCACTCTACTCCCTATTACCCCCAGGGTAATGGGTTAGTTGAGTCTTGAAACAAGATTTTGGTTAATATTATCAAGAATTTATTGTAGGAGAATAATAAGTCATGACATAAGAAATTAATTAATGCACTATGGGTGATTGAGTTACTACCAATAACTCCAACGGAATTTCAACATTCTAGATAGTGTATGGGATATATGCATTTTTCCCAGCTTCTTTGGGAATTCCACTGCTCAAACTTTTGTAGGAAACACAAGTGAAGACCAATGATATGAAAAGAAGGATAAACCAGACTATTCAGTTACAATAGTCAAGGGAAGAAGTCTATCATAAAACTCAATTCATCCAAGAAAATATTAAAAGGATTTATGATATAAGTACTAAAGAAGATGATTTTCAACTCAATGATCTTGTTTTGAAATGGGATTCCATAAATGAGGATAAAGGAAAACATGGTAAATTTGACAACTTATGGAAAGGACCTCTTAACATTGATGCTTTCAAAGGTAACAATGCATTCATTTCATCAGATTTGAACGGAGAAGAGATACAAGGTGGACCAGTGAATGGTAGACAGTTAAAGCATTATTTCCTACCTAATTAGATTAATGCATTCATCAACATCATAAAATATCATTTTAATTTTATATTTCAAGAGTGCAGGTGACTCTTAACAGAAGTTGAAGCCCGTAGAGAATGCCATGAGATTCTGATGGTGTCTTACCATAGGTATGAATAATAAACAAGTATAACAATTCAGTTGGAATATTTTTGAAACAGGACTAAGGAATCAGGCTACTAGTCTACGATGTTCTTTGACACCTCACTGGGAGGATTCCATCCCCAATTGGAGCCACTATTACGGTCCTATATTTCATAGGATGAGTAGTTTTTACCTGATGATTTATATTTGAAAAATGTAAATAATGTTTCATGTTTGAAATTTGTTTCCAAAAGAAAATAAAAAGAATATATAGAGAAAGAATATAAAAATAAATTGTAGGGGACAAAAAAAATAAAATAAAGAAAAAAATGAAAGAAAATAAAATAAAAATGAAAGGAGAAAAATATATGAAAATGTCCCCCTAGGTGAGAAAGTTTAAATGCCACCAAGAAAAATAAAAAGTTCATGAAAGCATACTTCAATAAGTTTTGTAAATAAAGTGTGCATCTTGTTTAAATGCCACATTGTAAATAGGACAATTAGAAATAGTTAGTCTAATAACACTGTTTAAAGGTGATTAGATTGAAAATAAATTTAATCAGGTGAGTGAATAAATCAATCACACAACTTAATCATGATTGAGATATATTAGTGTAGTTAATCACACCATTTAATCGTGGCTAACTAACAAAGAAAAATCATCAAAAACATTAGAAAAATGAATAAAAAGTGCTTGCAAATCAAAGTGTGCCTTTAAAATAGATTAATCATACTTAGGATAAATTAATTAGCTTTAATATAATTAATCATGATATTTAATCACAATTAACCATTTGTAATAAGGCATATGGCACTAAGTTTTGGTTTTATGACAAAACGAAAAAATGGTTTGACGGCATATGATTATAAAAGGTGCAAGACTCAACGACTGAGATCTTCCCTACCCAAATCAACTGCGGGGGTGTGTTTTCAGGCCCCCCTGAGCTCCATCATGTTTTATCCATGGGGGGGTCTGAAAGGGTTCGACCCATTCTTCTACATGTCACCCCCACAACTTTTTGCACCCCCCTTGCCTTTTCACTCATTATGCCCCCCCCTTCCAAAAAGTCTTCCAGTGTTGACCGCTCACCCCTCCATCAATCCCTATTTGCCATCACACCCTTCCCGACCCCAATCATTGTCATCCATCTCATCCTCGTGAACCCCACTCCCAAAACCTTCCCTTCCGTTTAACCTATCCCAAGAATTTTTCCCACTCTCAATAAAATGCTTCCATCTGGCACTCCCCAGCCCACATCGGCAAATTGTTACATTAATTAAATATTCTCCTGCTCCTTTTGCAACAGACCCAATCCTGATAACGGTAAAAATAAAACGATAACTTCTAAATTAGCTTATTATGCACTGTTAAGCCACAAAATTCCCTTCCTTTGTTGTTTTTCACATTTTATTCGATTTTTCACTTTTCCACGTTGTCGCAGTAACCAAAACATTACCCAACGACAGTGATCCAATCACTATCAGAGACCCCACTCTAGCATTCTCTAGTTAGCTTCCTATTCCAAGCAATCCTAGTGTTTTCATCCCTATGTTTTTACTTTCAAATATCGATAATGCATCCTAAGTGTAGAACCCTTAAGGACAAGGGAAATATTGTAGAGGAAAATCCCATGCTACCCCCTCCTGTTGACCTGCATCATCTACCCTTAGTCGATCTACCGTATAAAATCATTGAGACACACTGTGAATTCAACTTATTCAAAATTCATAGTTCGTTGAAGAAAAAATTCTTAAACTAGAGAAATAAATTGAAAGTATGGGAGTCTACCCTCCACAAATTCATGTTCCCACAAACCCATCATTTCCTTGAGCTAGTATCCTAGTATCAATTGAGCTACATACCCTCCCAAAGAGAAATTATGAGTCAAAATGGTGAAATTCTAATCACAATCAAAACTAAAGCCATATCTCAAATGCTACTAGTGATAATTCCAAAGTCTTCCAGCCACTGTCAAAAGACTTTCTCACGAAGCTCTATAAGAATTTAATCTTTCCACAAAGAGCTAAGATATTTGAAATTTTTCTTCCCGAAGATGCCCAATTATCGAAAACAAACCCTCCATATTCCTCTTCAATGTTCCCTAAGGTAACCAAGCAAATAATTAGCATTCTCTCATACCTACTTGGTTATCACTTTGGTCACTAGGTTGATGATGACATTGTTGGCTTCTTGTCAATTTTTGCCACTGTGAGAAACCTGTTATTTTTAATTCCAGCAAACTTATTGCAGAGGCAATGCATGATCAATTCGTGAATTTTCCTACAGGGGGGGCTTTCAGATATTCTGCTATTTTAGTTTACATGTTTATTTATCACTAAGTAGACAGGTTTGCCTTTACTTTGCAGAAGATGGATGAGAAGGGTAATGCTCAATGAGTCATACATTGGACCTCTATGGTTAGGAAACACTCCACGAATTTTACTTTCACAGACTATCTTGATCAGTTTTTGTATACAATTATTTTCTTGCTACGTAGTGATTTTGAGCTTAGGATAGGAGCAGATATTAAAAAGGTTTCATGTCTTAGCGACCAGGTGAAGATAGGTGACTAGTATTTATACTGGAACTAGGCCGAGATCAAAATCTACGGGTGTAAATTTCCACCCTATAGGTTGCCAAACTTTGTTCCCATGAGACTATTCTCATTAGAGTACATTAGACAAATGATACATATGGATGACATACATTTTGTGGCAGCTAAGAAGATGACAGTTTGAAATCAAAGCATGAGTATGACCTTTTGTGTGCAATAACAAAGCAACTAGTAAATAAGTTGATTTATTGTTGAAGAAATTAAATTTCAAATTGATCTTTGCTTGGTCTTATGACCCTTTTGGTATAATTTAAAAGTTGAGGGTGAAGAAAAAGACTACTCACTACACACATATTCCTCGGTCTGAGATCAACCAATACATGAACAAAGATCAATGTGAGGAGAACACCTTGCGGGAAGTACAGGAGCATATTTTATCTACAACCACCTCACATACAATAGTCTCTTAGGAGAAGCATGATAAAAGGCCTATATAAGAAGAGTCTTCTCCAGTAATATAAATTGAAGCTAAGCAGTTCTTAATTTATACAAAGAATCCTAAAAGGAATCCACCACTAGTTTTTATGAAGGAGGAAGAAGGACAAACTACTATAGTCATGATAGGTAAACATGTTTCAACAACATCAGAAGACATATTTAGAGGTACAAGAGAAGATAACATTTTTCTAGGCTCTCCATCCTCCTCTATTTCACAAGATCCTCCAGAAACACCAAAAACAGGTGAATTGGATCAAGACACTACCGAGCTTAATATTTTTTCCAAATATAGAGAAATCAATACAAGGAATGAGATGCTAAAATCCACAACCTACACACAATTTTGGAATTAGACAACTACATCACAACAAAATCTTCTTTTAGCATTTGAGACAGAAAAAAAAGGCAAAATGAAAAATGCATTCCTTGATGCTAAACTGTTAGCCCCAACGATACTAGTAGATTATAAATAATTTGTGTTCACTTTTGATACACAAAAAATTCATCCAATAGATCAAATGGACATGCACAAAAAAACCAATGAAATGATGTATTCTACACTAACTAATACTGCCATGTCTTCTTCTAGATTGCATGTATCATTAAACAACACATGTTCACAACTAAAGTTGGAAATGATTTCATCCTTAGCCAAGGATACTAGCATCACGTCATTGGAAAACTTGGTGATCAAATTGAGATATAACCCCAATGATGTAAAGGCAACAAAAGAGATTGTGAAAATAAAGGATGTTGATATTGTAGCATTGAGGAAGAAACTAAAATTTCTCACTACAGAAGATCCACAGGCTAAGGAAGTCAGAGAGATGGAAGAGAAGAAATAAGATATATTATGAATATTGATTGAACAAAATAGTTATATGCAGGATATGGAGGTAAAACTAGAGAAACAACTCATAAAGAAAGAGCAGGCAACACAGTTGGCCATAGTTCCTCTTATAACAGTCCTAATTTTTGTGACCACAACCCTAAGAGCATCAGCGTCAACTTCAGCACCAACACAAACATCAGATTCTTCATGTGAACTTGTTAAAGCCATGGACGATCTGCCCATTCAGGAAAAATAACTTCTTAATTTAAAAGCTTAGCTCAAGACACTGTCACAACATAAATTACAAATTGATCATTTTTATGTGGTAGAGTTGCAGAAAACCCATCAATGCAATCTAAAAATTGAGCAGTTGCATAGTGAATCAGTTATGGCTCAATCTCTGGCCCATGGCAAAGAAAACATATGGACAGAAATCAATGAAACCATCACAGAAATATGGCCTTATATACAAATTATTTTTTATAAACAAGAATCAATACAGAGGTCGAAATAGGTAATAAGGAAAATCAAAATATACTTAGGACACAAAACTGGGGAAGCAAAAACACTTATCCAATTCTTGAATTCCAAAAACAAGGAAGAATTAGAGCAAGTAGGAATTTAAGACAAGATAGAGACTATTCTTGAAGTGAAGAGGATGCAAACCAAAAGAAAGCTTATGCTATAACTAGAGAATAAATGTCAAAGTATAGAGACCAACATACAGATATTTCATAAGAGAATGGCAGTATTGAACAAGAAAGGTGTACCAGGACTGATTGGTATGGAAGATAAACTCATGAGCTTGATAGAGTACAAGGAGGAACTATGCACTAATTCCCAAGACAAGTGAAGGTTTATAGGTATAAAGGGGCACATAACAGGGAAATCATTCTTAGATTCCTTAGATTTCAATTTTTTCATCATTCATGAGCTCAAACATTTTCTCATTATCAAACCAACTTCCCAGAGGTACACAGATGTGGATGAGACCTATAGAAAATTAGTTAAATTTTCTATCCCTAGTGAAGACAGATGGGATAAGTTGTGTGAATTACTTGGGTACTTTTTATCTTCAACAACAAGGCAAAAAACACAACAAATTTGGAGACTTAGTCATCAAAAATCATCCTCAACAATATGGTCAAAAGTTCTAGTAGTTCACAAACTCCAAAATTTGTGTACTACTTTTGTAATTAGCTTCTAGATATTTTTAGGATCCTATCTTGATGTTTAGAATCAAGATATTTTGTAGTATTTTCTATAAGTAATTCATAATTAAAAGTGTGAATGGTTGGGACTTATTTGAAGAAAAGGACTTGTATTGTAAAGCAACTCACAGAGCCACCATTGATCAAATTTTCAATAATACAGTGGAATCATTATAGGATTCTTGTGTCATTTTTATTGTGAAGCACATATCTATTTGTCAATTTGTTTTCTTAATATTCTCATACGTGATTCTAAAATATGACTTATTCGAATATACACTCTGTCTATGGCTTAAGAATATTTTTTATGTTCTCCACTGAAGATTAAAATCAAAATTCTTAACTGCTCTATTTTTAATTGGATTCCTAAATCTTTCCTCTCCTTCACACCATATATCTTAAAGGATATAGTGAATTTTCCTAACCTTCCTTGTAATTTTATCTTGTAAACACTGTATTTGATCAACCAAAACCTGTGACTCCATTTTCCCAATGGCCTTTCTTCCCAGTTTCAACCCAACAACAAAAAAAATCCAAATTTGAACTTAATAACTAACCTAATACCTTAAGTCAAACAAAGATAAATCATAAACATAGATCCCTCTCTAAAAATGAAGGGCTAGATTCCCAGTTTCCAAAGTGGTGATGTGGTTACCTCTATGATTTTTTCTCCAAACTCAAAAATTACGAAGTGATAACAAGGCCGACAAAATCTTGGTATTACATCTCTTCGGGTTAGGGTTTTGGTTGTTTAGGATTTTCTCACATTTTTCAATAATAAATAGGCCCTTGAGCCTGATTGTAACATAGTTCAGAGGCATGCAACTACTACATCTCTTCTCATAGATAAACCACCATTGCCAAAGTTAGTATTATTTTCATTCTGTTTGTAAGCATATTTCAGTATTTGATATTAATGAAATGAAGTGTTATTTCTGTTGCATCTTTGTATTTATGGTTATATTTGTAATTTTTTATGTTCCTATTTAAATTTGGATTAGTGGTATTAGAGCGATTTTTCTCTTTCTCTATTTTTCTTTGCATGTCTCCAATGAGGTTGGGATATAAGGAGTTAGGGCTTGAATTGGTCGAACCTTTGCAAGACTAGCCTCACTAATCTCGAAGACCTCTCATGGGGGAAGAAAAGAAAGATGAGGGAGTAGGAGATCCTTTTCCAAGATCCTTTAGCGACTACCCAAGGGTGAAACATCTACTTCCATTAGCTACTCTGGAAGTACCACACCCTGTATGGTACAAGATAACTTTAACATTCCCATATTTTAGGGTTAGATAGATGCGGATGCCATAAATAAATGGGTAAATCTACTAGAAGGATATTTTTCTGTTCATGCTTTTTCCAACTAGGAAAATATTACTTTTTCTCTTCTAAAAGTTCCCACCCACATCAAGGACTAGCGGGAAACCTATTGTGAGCAGAAGGATGAAAGTACACCCTCACTATTTTCAGTCGCACCCATTTGGGATTCGTTCCTAGACACCACCAAGGAGTAGTACTACCTTGTTTGGAGCTATGACTATAACTGCATAAAGTGGACCACACTACGAATCGGAAAGGACCCAGACGTGTCAAATTTTACCAATTTTTTTCATACCCTTTGCACGAAGTTGGATATCAAGGATTCTGAGAAAGTTTATTACTCAAGTACCGCAGCTACCTACATAGGTATATCCAAAATGAGATGGAGTTCCTAGACATCTCCTCACTTGGCATGGCATCTTGATATGCTATCAAGATCGAGCAAAATCTTAAACAAAAAAATCGAGACTTTGGATCTGTGAATTTAAAGCAAGGGAAAAGCGCCCCCAAACCATTGAGGAAAGGGAAAAGTCAAGGCAGGGCGATCCAAGATAACATGTCGAAGTCACATGTAAAGAACAACACCACAAAGACATAGAAGGACACAGGAATTTGGTGTGAGTTCCATAAGATCTCAACTCAAAACACAAGTGAGTGTTGGGCCAAGCAGTCACTAGTGGTTGAGATGAAGGCTTCTAAGTCTCATGCATGTTCTGACTCTGAGTCAAAACCCAACAAGGGGAATGACAAAGGCAAGTATATCATTGATGCGGAGGCCAATGCCACAATGGCCACCACCAAGATCAAGAAGATTGAGCCTAAAGATTAAGAAGAGGGGGAGAACCTATTCTACTCACAAATGTGGGTGAAGGGTTCTCCATTGTAGTTCATTGTCGACAGTAGGAGCCAAAATAACCTCATTTTAGCAGAAGCCATGAAGCGGTTGGGCCTATCAACTAGTTGTATACCATCAGGTGGCTTCACCAATGATGAGATCTCCACATTAGCCAACAGTGTCACCTTCCCCATAGCATCAATCCCTTCACAGATGAGGTATTGTGTGATGTTGCTCCTCTTGAAGTTTGAGATGTATTATTAGGGAAACCATACTTACAGAAGAAAATTTGCGTACATGAGTCTAGACCTTTCTCTATTATTATTTATTTCAGTACTAAGTTATACAGGATACTATAGGTAGCCACACCTACCACCATATCTTTAATCTTTGCTAAGAAATGCAATAATGTCATCTCTTAACTGTGAATTTTTTTTCCTTCTGATTCACTCTCAAAGTAATGGGAAGGTCATAGCCACAGCCATGGCACCTAGGAAGGGTTCCTCCAAGCATCAGAAGAAAGTGGATACGGTCGTGGAAGAATACAAGGATATATTTTTCTCGCCCATAGGGGTACCCTTCCATTGGTAGGTTAAGCATTCAATCGATTTGACTCTTGGAGCACATCTACCCAACGAGCCGATATATCACCTCCCCACTCTAGAAAATGAAGCGATCAAGTGGAAAATCTAGGAGTTTATATAGAAAGGGAACATCCAACCAATTTCCTCACCTTGTGGGAGCCTGATTATACTTTTATAGAAGAAGGATGAGACTTGGAGGCTTTGCTTTCATTATCGAGCACTAAAACAAATCACTGTCAGGAACAGGTATCCAATCCCACGGATTGATGACCTGCGGGACCAACTCAAGGGGCCCAAGTATTTCAGCAAGATAGATCTAAAATTTGGTTATCACCAAGTTTGAATAGAGCCCATATATGTATGGAAGACTGCCTTTAAATCCAAGGAAGGACTTTTTTAATGGTTGGTTTTTCCCTTCAGGTTAACAAATGATCCTACTAATTTTATGAGGCTAATGGATGACATATTGTGTCCCTTCACCAACTTGTTCATTGTGGTTTATCTGGACAACATCCTCATCTTTAGCAAGAGTTGGGAACAACACTTGCAACACATTCGACAGGTCCTTCAAACCCTTCGGTAACACAAACTGTGTGCCAACTTAGAGAAATTCACCTTTGGCATGAGCCAGGTCCAATACTTGGGTTACATCATAGATGAGCATGGTGTGCATGTGGTCTTGGCCAAGATCGAAGTCATTCGAATTGGCCAGCCCCAACCACCTTAATGGAGCTTTGCAACTTTTTTGGCATTGCAAATTGCTATTGGAGGTTCGTGTTGGGATTCTCCCATATCATTTGGCCCTTGAGTTAGATTACTAAGGGTGGGGCGAAAGAAAATTCTTCCTGGTCTGAGTCCAAATAGGAGGCATTCATTGAGTTGAAGCACCGCCTTTGCTCTACACCGGTGCTTGCATTGCTAGACCTGCAATAGCCATTTGAAATCAAGACAAACACCTTAGACTATGCTATTAGTATAGTCCTCACCCAACACAGGCATCCATTAGCCTCTCATAGTGAGACACTTTCCAATACAAAATGATCACCATCAAAAGTGGTCTACATATCTACAACAATTCCACCTTAACATTAAATATAAAAATGGTAGCACCAATCATGTTGCAGACTGCCTCAATCGGCCCCCAATTCTAGCACTGTATACTACGCTCAACTCTTGTGGCCAGGAGAGCTCTAGATGTCTGCAACTATACAAAAATGATCAGGAGTTTGCCTTGACATAACAGATGCTAGTAGCTAGAAAACAAATTCCTGATTTCCACCTATAGGATGCATTATTATGCTACCTGGGCCACATTTATGTTCCTTCAAGTGAGCATGCCAAGCTTATTTGGGAGGCACACTATAGTCAGGTAACAAGACACTTTGGTGTGGATAAAATTGTGGTTGTACTAAAAAAGTAATTTTATTGGCCCAAACTCCGATTGGATGTTTGGAAATATATCAGACCATGCACTTTCCACACTATTCCTAAGATAACCATCAAGAAGCAAGGCCTATACACTACTATGCCTACTCCTAGCCAACCCTGGGAATCCATCTCCATGGACTATATGTCTGGCCTCCCTTCTACCAAGCATGGAAATGATTGTGTATTTATGGTTGTGGATAGATTTTCTAAGATTGCTATATTGGTGGCCTGCAAGAAGATTATCACAATAGAGGAGAGTGCCATACTCTTCCTTGAACAAGTATGGGTACATTTTGGGATCCCACAGACCATTATATCAGATTGGGATAGCAGGTTCCTGAGCACATTTTGATCAAGCCAATGGACACTGTTGAACATCAAGCTCACAAAATCAACTGCCTTCCATCACCAGACTGATAGACAGGCGAAGGTCGTCAATAGGATGTTAGTGCACATTCTCTACATGTACAACTCTAAGCACCCTCGAGCCTAGGATGAGAGCCTTCCATATGTGCATCACAGTTATAATAAATCTCTCCATAGCTCAACTAGTCGTAACCCTTTTCAAGTGGGTCTATGATTTCAACCATTTTTTCTTATTGGTGTTTCCATGCCTAACGGGACTACGTAAAAAAAATCCACAAATGTACTATCTGAGGCTGATAAAGTGACTATATTTATTGAATTCATCCAACACATCCACCAGCAGGTTCGCGACATCCAAGATAAGTCAAATGCCAAGTACAAGTAACAACATGATCAACTTGGGTGCCACACAAGTTTTAGGTGTGCGAAAAAGTCTTCTTACATTTGCAGAAAGAATGCCTTAATAGAGCCCAATGGAAACTCAGATCATGCTGATATGGTCCTTACACCATTACCAAGGCTATGGGAGACAATTCATTTTAGCTCACCATTCCCCCATTCCTTGGCCTGCACCCAGTGTTCAATGTGGACCACCTTTGACCATACTTCCCACCATTATTAGACACATCAGACATTGCAAAACAACTCACACTAATAGAGTTAAAACCAGGCTACATGGAACATGCCACAACTGACCAGATTATGGACACATGGGTCAAGAAAAATCACCAAAAAAATATCCAACTATATCGGGTTTTCAAAGCTGGCCAACTCCTGCAGCAATGCAAGTGGCTCACCAAGGACCAGGTTCAACAAAAGTTTCCTCACCTCATGGAGGCTCTCCATGTGATGGGGACCATTGATTCCTAAGGGGGGAGGAATGATCCAATTGGATATTGGTGGACACCCACCTATCCCTCCTAAATCTCCAATCAGTTTCTTTTGTTTCCTTGTTTATTTTAGCATTTACTATTTTTAGTAGGGTTTTCTATCCTAACTTTCGAGCAGTTTTGAACCCCCTGAATGGCGTTTTTTTCTAGGTCCATCGTAGGCCCATTAAAATGGGTAGGGGCCTGCAAAAAAACTTGTATTACTTGGAGAGACCTTTCCAACAAGGTATCGCACGCACTAAACGAAGATAATATGACCAAGTTATGAACCCAGGAAATTTGCTGCCCAACTAACCCCAATGGGGCCAAAACATCTTGGCATTACATCTCGTGGGGTTAGGGTTTCTCATGTATTTCAATAATAAATAGGCATTTGAGCCTTATTGTAACATAGTTCAGAGGCATGTATTTGCCACATCACTTCTCAAATATAAGTTACCATCACTTGAGCTGGTCTTATTTCCATTCTATTTGTAAGCATATTTTAGTCTTTGATATTAATGAATGAAGTGCTATTTTTGTTGCATCTTTGTATTTATGGTTGCATTTGTAATTTTTTGTGTTCCTGTTTAAATATGGATCACCTATAGATTCACGACTCATTCAAGTTACTAAAACACAACACAAGAATCTACTCTACTCTTTAAACAATGGAAACCAATGATCAATGAAAGGAATAATTGACAATAGGAAGATAATCAAAGACACTAACACAATTATTTTGCTGGGGAATGTCACTACTCAAAACCCCATTTATCTATTGCATTAATTATAAATTTTAGTGATAATACAAAGCTTGTTCTCACAAGAGCAATTCTGCACAAGTATGATCAACTCTTTGCCTCACAAGACCACACTAACCAACAATGAGTCAATTTTCACTGCATGTTGAGCCCCTATATCCTTGAACAATTCCTGTGAGGAATAACCCATATTTAATTGGGAATTCCTTCTTTCATAACTTTGGAAATCCAAATCTAGTTCATCTTCTAATTGCATGCATTATTTGTACAACTCAGATCATTCTACAATTGATAGTACATTGTCCTTGCACGCTAGTCTCAATTGAGTCTTTCTCTGAACTGAAATCCATGAGTTTCTCATGAGGGAATATTTAGTTAGATAGAGTGCACTAAGAATGCACTAGTTCACCAACTCACTAGTAGACCTCTACTAGTTCCACAAACAATTAGAACTAGCTTAATTGACAATAACTCGGTCAAACTAAGTTATCTAATTACCACTCAAATAAACTCATCTTGGACCACTAAAATTTAGCAAGAAGATATACATAACTACATAAAGAGTTTAAACCTGAAATTCCTAATCTAATTAATTCAATTAAACTTAATTAACTATTTACAAGTTGCTATGAGAACATAATTCAATTTTTTTTTTAATTCACAATTTAATTCAAGGAAAAATTAAACTAGAATTTCTTGTTGCCAATTCTCAACAATCCCTTTCAAGAAGAAAGGGATTATCAACTACCCTCATCCTGTCTCTTTGAAACTTGAAATTACATCTTGACAATTCCTTTGTCAAAATGTCAAAATCTTGCCCCTCCATGGGAATGTACTCCAAAAACATAATATGCCTTAATACACAATCTCTGAGATGATGATATCAGATATCAATATGCTTGGACCGATCATGAAAAACTAGATTTTCAAAGAGTTTGATACAACTATGATTATTGCAGTAAATCATTGTTAGATTCATCTGTGGATGAAACAAACCAACCAGGATCTTGCTCATCCATATGGCCTCACATGCTACCTGACTTGCAGCCATGTACTCTACCTTTTCCGAACTGAGTGCAACTGATCTCTATTTCCTATTGTACAAAGAAACTGTTGCTGACCCAATACTGAAGATCCATCCTAATGTGCTCTTCCTTTCGGATGGAATCACTGCCCAATCTACATTTGTGAAGCCTTGAAGCTTCACGCCCTCTATCCACCTCTACCACAATCCATACTGAGTAGTGCCCTTTATCTATCTCAACACATGCATTTCTTCCTTCTAATACAACTTGGTAGGCCTAACCATTGCTTGACTAAGATGGTTAACTACATAGCACATATCTGGTCATGTGTTCACCAAAGAACCCACAAGCTACCTGTAAATAGTAGCTTCCACTACTTCCCCTGAAGTAACATCCTCCTTCCTCCAGTTACTTGCTAGAGGAGTTTCCATGGGTTTGTTGCTCTCCATGCGGAATCTCCTGAGTATCACATTGGCATTAATACCTTGAGATAGAAATAGTTCCCCATCACCCTGCCATACTTCCATGCCTAGAAAGTAATGCATGAGCCCCATGTCCTTCAACTCAAACCCTCTTGAAAGGTACTCCTTGCAAGACTTGATCAGTTGATTATCACCTGTCAAAATAAAATCGTGGACATATAACACAATGATCAACAATTTACCTTCCACCACTATGTGGTACATGTTCGCATATGCTTCATTCTTGGTGAAGACCAACCCGGTGAAGTAGCTATTCATCTTGGTATATCAAGCATGGCGTGCTTGCTTTAGCCCATATAACACCCTCTTTAGCTGGGACACATAAGACTCACAGTCGAAGGCCTCAAAACCTTTAGGCTACTCTATGTACACCTCTTCCTCAATCATGCCATTAAGGAAGGTTGTCTTTACATCTATCTAATCTATCTTCCAACCCATCTGCATTAATAGTGCACATATAGATCTAATCAGTGAGTATATTGTAATATGAGAAAAGGTATCATCATAGTTAATCACCTCTACCTGTGAAAAGCCACCAGCCACAAAACTAGCCTTATGCTTCTCCATACTAACATCTACAGCTTGATTTCCCTTGTAAAGCCATCGGGATCTCATCCCTGACTTATCGTCTAGTCTTAAGACCACATCCCAAACACTATTATGAACTATGGAGTCATATTCCTCCACCATGGCATCAACCCAAACCAGCTTCTGCACTACCTTCTCAAAGGAAGATGGATCTGTCTCAACATATTTTCTCATAAGAGCCATGTATCTAGTGTACCTCTTAAGTGACCTCCTCTAGATGCATTGAGATTTGGTTTCTCCCACATTCTCCCGTGCATCATGCAATAACCTATTAGCCTCTCTGGTGCACTTTCTCCCATCTCTAGAAGATTCTTCCTGAGTGGTTGCTACCACTCTTGGATCCTCTGCATGTGACTTCTCCACATCAATATGAGGCTCCTCAAACGTAGGAGATAAAATCTAACATCCTTGTGAACCACTGCCATCCTATTGGTCGACAAGTACATCGGATATTTGTGAGGTGTATTAGTGAAACCCCACAAATATCCCAACTCTGTTGTCGGATCAAGCTTCTTTCATGCATCTTTGGTCACATGGCAACATAACGATGACCCAAAAATCCTAAAGTGACCAACATCTGGTCTCTTATTGGAATAAGCCTCATCTAGCGTCTTCATCCCAAGAATTAGATGCAGGCTATGGTTCTACAAATAAATTGTTGTGTTGCATGCCTCAACCCACAAGTGTAGTGTTAGGCCCTAATCATGCAAAATCACCCATGTTGCCCCTATAATGCTTCAATTCTTCCTCTCAACCACCCCATTCTACTGTGCATTATGGGGTGTCATCAATTCCCCTTTAATCCTTTCTACTGCATAGAAGTTCTTAAATTCATTTGAGACATACTCACCCCTATTATCACTCCTTAGAGCTTTAACCTTCTTGCTAGACTCTTTCTCGACCATGCTTTAAATTCAAAAAACTTTGTGAAAGTTTGATCCTTCTTTTTCATGAAAAATATTTACCATTTACAATAAAAGTCGTCAACAAATATAACATAATACCTGTGTTTGGTCATGGATGTTGTCGAGAATGGTCCACACACATATGAATGGAATTGTTCTAGAATCGCCTCTACTCGATTGTGTCTCTCATGAAAGGAAGCCTTGGTGTATTTTCCCAAATTGCACCCCTTGCATGTATCAACTTGCTCTAATGTACCTTTGGGAAGACAAGTAGAGATCCGCAACATGATTTTCAAAGCCTTATGATGCAAGTGGCCCAATCATCTATGCCAAAACTAGCCAATATCTCAGCTCTGCACCTTCTCTTCTTTATTGCTAAAAGAAGCACAAACCACTAACTCTATCTTATAGAGATTCTTAACTCGAATCCCTATCTTCTTTACTTGACTCATGGCTATGTGTTGAAGGAATGCCTTTCCTTTGAAGAAAATCACATCATAGCCTCTATCCTCAATCATGGCGACTGATACTAAGTTCTTATTCAACATGGGTACATACGTAACATCCCTCAAGGTGAAAGGAGCACCCCGATCCATCTAAAAAGTAACCATACCCAATCCAGTAGAACTATACCTCCCGTTGTCACCCATCTTGATATGCATCTGGAGATCTTTCTCCTCCAGGTCACTGAACAACTCATTGTCACCAGTCATGTGGAATGAAGCTCCATTGTCAAGGTACCATACATTATCCATCATTGATGACACCATGCATGCAATGAGAGTAAAGTCCATTTCGAATTGATCTCTTCTTCTTGGATTTCTTCAGTGGACAATTTGTGTCAAAATGTCCCAGCACATGACAATGAGAGAACTAAACTTTCATCATGTATTTCTTCTTACTTCCATGGAAAGAATTTGATTTGGAATGGGACGATTTCCCTTTCCCTTTCCTTACCTTAATCTCTAAGGCACATTTTTCCTCATCATTAGTCTTTGGTGAGGAATCATCTATGGTGTTCCTTCTAGTCTCCTCTTGCATCAAACCCAACCACAATCATTCCTAATTTGGTAGATTTTGCCTCCCATTGATAGAGTCCTGATACATATTCCAACTCTTGGGTAGGCCTAGGAGAGCTAGGCTAACCATATCATCCGTAACAATGGTTATTCCAATACTTCCAATCTCATCACGACAGTCAGTGAACTTGGTCAATTATTTTGGAATGGTCTCGCCTTTCTCCATCTTGACTTTTCAAACTTTGTCTTTCGGTGCCAACTTCCTATGGTCAGTTTTGTTCTGGAATAGGTCCATCAATGCTTTCCAAATAGCATACAGAGTTTCCTTCCCATGGACACTTGAGACAATGTTGTCTTGAACTCCCTTAAGGATTATCTTCCTCACCTTCACCACACACTTCTTCCATTCGGCAAAATTTTATGCATTTGATGTTGTTGGCTTAGGAATTTCTTGATCAATGAATTCCTTCAAGCCATTATACTGTAGCACAAACTCCATTCTATCCTTCCAAGCTATATAATTTGAGTTACCTTCCAAGTAATACTCGAGTTGCAAACCATAGAATTCCATATACTTATCGTGAATTATGTATTATAAATCCGAATTTCACCTGTAACCCAAAACTCAAAACTTTGAAATCTTCTCTAGTATATTTTCTTCATCTTCGATACCATGTACATTTTCCTATAGATTCACAATTCATGTCATGTACTAAAACACATGACAAGAATCTACTCTACTCTTCAAACAACATAAACCAATGATTGATGAAAACAATAATTGATAAGAGGAATATAATCAAAGAGACATAACACAATTATTTCTCTGGGGATATCCATTTCTCAAAACCATAACTATCTATTACATTAATTATAAATTTGAGTGATAATACAAATCTTGTTCTCACGAGAATAATTCTGCACAAGTATGATCAATTATTTATTAGGTCCTTACACTAGTAGTGTAACCCCTTATTTTTATTAGTGAAACCCCCTTATTCTATTATTTTTCCCATATAGTTCCCATGTTGTTATTATTATGCCCCATAGAAGCCCACTATTGTTATTGTTGTGCCCCTACAATATTTCTGTTATGCAGAGTCTGATTATATTGGGACCCCTTAGACTCCTATATATAGAAAGGAGGTCTTGTCATTTTTATCATCCAAGAATTATTCATTTGCGTAAGGTAAATGAGGTTTCCCCCTTGAAGAGGCTTATTTTGAAGGCATTGATCTATCTTTTCTATCTTTTTGTGAGTTGGTTTCATAACATTTGGTATCAGAGCTTTGGATTCTAGGGTTTTGCTACTCCAAAAACGGTCATCGTGGAATGTAGGCTATAATTTTTTTTTTTTTTCTGCGATGATTCAGAATCTAAAACTAAAACCCATTTTAGAAGAAATTATGATGATCCTTAGGCCCGATTTTTTGATCTCGTCTCACTATGGTTGCAAAGATATGATCTAAGGAATTTAGGGTTTTTCCAAGCTCTAGAATTCCATCTGAAACAAGTCATATTGAAATGTTTGCTATAAGTTGTTTTCTAAGAAGGTTCAGACACTAAAATTAAAACCCATTTGAGCTGATATCTTAGTTACGATCAGGCCCAAATTTCAAATCTTGTTTCAGTATAGTTTCAGAGATAAGGTCTAAGCCATTTAGGATTTATGAAGGCTCCCAAATTACATTTCAAAAAGGTGACCTTGGAAAAAGCATGAAAACTTTCTCTCTGAGCATCAGATTGAAATTGCTTAAGAAGTTACAAAAATAGGATTGAATGTATTTTTCTGTGTATCAGTTTTAAGTCCTAAGGTCAAAATAGTGACATGGTACATCGTACAAGTTCGCACTACTAAAAAAGTATATAATCAAGTCATCTTAGGAGATTGGGCATAACGATTTCTTGGAGAATCCAATTTTGGTCAAACTGGTGGCATTGGAAAGAGGATGTAGAGTGCTACTATAGGTCGCAATTTTAGAATTTGGAGATTTGAAACTACAAAGTTACATTTGTTTCAAGATCGGGCTTGTAAAAGCAAGAAAAATTGATATGAGGAAGTTTGATGGCAAGGGTCTGGTAACATGGATACTACAGATGGAGAAATATTTTGATCTACATGATGTGCAAATGTTACAAAAGGTATGTATTGCATCTTTATATTTAGAACCAAATCAATTTGTATGGTATAGAGGGTTGTGTTTTCGTAAAGCATTTTCCACCTGGTCAATTTTCACGGAGGAAATGATAGCAAGAATTACCACTCCTCGAACTCTCAAGATAGAAGGACATATCAAGAAGAAAAAGGTTCAAGCAATGAAAGATCACATCGAGCATCAATAACAAGTTCTCCAACATTTAAAGGATAACCTCACTTTGGTGCATAACCAAATGAAACAACAACAGATCAATATTGCAGCGAAATAAGTTTTGATGTAGGTGACTAGGTATTTCTACAACTACAACCATACAAACAAATGTCCCTCAAGGAAGATAAGAAGGATAATAAATTATCACCAAAGTATTATGGTCTGTAGAAGGTGTTACAAAATATTGGTACTATGGAATACTAACTGGAGCTTCCTGCATCTTCCACAGTGTACCCAGTTTTCCATGTTTCATGCTTAAAAAAGGTTATAGGGGAGAAGATCCCAATTCAAACAATATTGCCAGAACTTGACGAGGAAGGAAAAATCATATTGGAACTGGAAGCAGTCACAAAAAAGAAATCGATAGCTACAGAAGTGATCAATTTTAGAGTAGTTCATCAAGTGGAAGAACTCACTCGCTGAAGATTCCACAGAAGCATCCAGAAGCATCCAAAACTACTCAAGCATTTAAGACAATGCTTTTTGAAGGCGAGGGGCATGTTAGGTCCTTATACTACTAGTATAACCCCTTATTGTTATTAGTGCAACCCCTTTATTCTATTATTGTTCCCATATAATCCCCATGTTGTTATTATTATGCCCCATAGAAACCTATTATTGTTATTGTTGTGCCCCTACAATGTTATTGTTGTGTATGCTCTGATTGTATTTGGACCCCTTATACTCCTATATATATAAAGGAGGTCTTGTCATTTGTATCATCCAAGAACTATTCATTTGTGTAATGTAAATGAGGTTACCCCCTCGAAGAGGCTTATTTTGAAGGTGTTGATCTCTCTTTTGTATCTTTTCTTGAGTTGGTTTCATAACACTCTCTACCTCACAAACCTGAACTTACCAACACTTAGCCATTTTTTGTTTCCTACTGAGCCCCTATTTCCTTGCACAATTTCTATGAGGAATAGCCCATATTTTATTGGGAATTCCTTCTTCCATAATTGTGCAATCCAAATCTATATCCTTTTCTTATTTCATGCATGCTCTATGCAACTCGGATCATTCTACAACTGATAGTACAGTGTCTCTGAACTCTAGTCTCAACTAGGTCTTTCTCTAAATTGACAGGCATGAGTTTCTTATGAGGGAATAATCAGTTAGTTAGAGTAGCACTAAGGATACACCAATGCACCAACTCACTACTAGACTGCTAGTAGTGCCAAAAACAATTAGAACTAGTTTAACCGACCATAAGTCAGTCAAACTTAGTTATCTAATTGCAACTCAAATAAAGTCATCCCGTATCCCTGAAATTTAGGGAGAACATATAGATGACTACATAAATACTTCCAACTTGAAATTCATGAGCTAATTAAGTCAATTAAACTTAATTAACTATTTACAAGTTTCTATGAGAATATAATTCGAGTTTTTTTAATTCATAGTTTAATTCAAGGACAAATTAAACTTGAATTTCTTGTTTCCATATATCAACATCTCTTACAAAGGTTTGTGACCTATCCTTTTGTGGATCATTCACACTATTCTAAGGAACATTGAGGACTACTTTGGAACAATATTTGTGGGTTGATTTGGAGCCCTTTGTGAATGTTTTCTTTGAGTATAGATCTATATCTATGAAACTCATTTCAAATAATATAAAATCCTTTTTTGAGGCTTTATTTGAGTCTTGTACTAAACTCTCTTTAGGAAAGAAGTATTGAAAATTTGTGTTGATTCCTTAGCCATCATCAAGAAGTAATCAACTTGTGATCCCTGAGATATTTTGCATACTTGTATGAATCCCAATATGAGACTAATTATGCATTAATTAAAGTATGGTCTCTTTTTAGTCTAGCCCTATCTGAGTAGTCCAAACCAAGGTTATCTAGATTCTTTAGTGAATAAGCGACCTATGCATGTGAAAAACTCCAAGGTACAATTTCTGAGATTGATTTTACCAGATGTGTGACTAGGTATGATATGGATGGGATATTAATGGTTGCATGTGATTTCTTAATGTGTTGTCACTTGTAAATCTTTCTAGGAAAAAATTTTAAGCATGACTTACCATAATTGCTACATGATTTTCTGATGAGATGCGTCATGGATATTAGGGAGTATTATTTCCAATGCTTATATAATTAATTATTTGATGAATAAGGTTGCTAATGACAAGGAATTTGTAATAATATATTACAAATATTAATGATGATAGTGGTAGAATAATGTTAGACATGAGTCTTGTACTTTCATGAAGTATAGTGGTGATTGTATTGAGTTAGATTGATGCCATATATTGTTGAATTCTAAAAGGGTCAAAATATCCTATAATTGTTGCTGTGAGAAGAGAGAATTTTTGAACTATAGTGTTAAACAAATGTAGCAAGAAAGGCTGAAATTAACTTTAGCCTTAGTCAAATTGAGTAAATTGAATTTCCACACAAGCAAGACAACCTGGAGGTAGTTAACTAGTGTGACATGGATCATGTCACTCAATTAGCTCAGTAAATTCGAGTTATAGGTCTTGAAGTTTAGTAATGCATGCGTGATTGCTAAATTTTAGTAATCTAGTTCAGTTATTTTTATTTCTATTTAGTTAATTGACCTCTAACTATTGGTAGAGTTTTTTCAAGGTTAGTTTTGTAGTGGGACAGTAGTCTAACTCAGAGATATATTAGATAACTGATTAATCAACCCAAAATATCTAGTGCATGCAAGGAATCCAAGTTCCTAGGCTAAATTGGAGATGAAAAGGTAGTGTAACATGAATTGTAAACTAGTGTACATGTGTTGCATGAGGTTAGGTGATCCATCCTTGGGAATTGCACAATCAATTTGGAGGAAAATTCTATCTTTTAGGGGCTAATTTCCAAAGGATTGCATAAGGAAATAGGATCCTTGGTGAGAAAATTATTGGCTAAGTGTTGGCTAGAGTGTATCATTGAGCATAGAGAACATATATTATTTTTCAGGTTGAGCTTAGAACTAGAGCTAGAAATTGTAATAGTTTCTCTATTCAACTGATTAATGCAAAGAGGCTTGAGGGTTTTTTCACAGTTCGTTTCCCCTAGAAACCACTATGTATTTCTACTTTTTCTTATTGTATGTCTATGCATGTTGTTTTAAATTGTGATTCCATTTCATAGATTAGTAGAGGGGAATTGTGTCTCTTATTTTTTAGTTTTAAATATTAAGCACTTGCAATTTCTTTCAAATTTATACATGTTATCAGAGCCCTCAAATCACATTAGAACTAGCATTTTGAACTTGTCTCTCAAGAATTTCGATTCGACAGCTTCAATGTAGTAGTTTTTCTTTAGGATTGGGAGAATGTCTTTCAACGAACTAATATTAGAGCATTCCCTGGAGGGTATATCAAATTTCATAGCCTAGAAGGATCAAATGGAAGCAATGCTCAATGACAATGGTGTCTTATAATATGTTAAAACTTAATGTGCAAAACCACAGTAGAATGATGCACAACAATTATCCCAATTGAAGAAGGGTGTTGCAAAGGCTAGGAGAATTCTTTTGGAAGGTGTGAGAGACCATGTAGTCTCAATTCTCCAAGGAAAAGAGACACCATTTTCTATCTAGAATAAATTGAATGAGATATTCGAAAATAGCAGTGACCATAGAAATTGGCCCTGAAACACAAACTTCAGAACATAAGAATGCAGAAGAATGATACTTTTCCATAATATCTCTCCAGGTTTACGCAAGTTTGTGATGATCTTGGAGGGGTTGGGGTGAATGTTGTAGAATATGGCCTGGTGAGCCTAGCTCTTTTAGGCCTTCCAAAATCTTGGCACAAGTACAAGGACTCTGTGAATGGAAGGGAAACATTACCGAATTAGGAAAGGTTATGGTCAAATTTGGTTCAAGGAGAGTTCAAGAGAAATAAAAAATATGGGACATCATCCAAAATTGAGGATGAAGATATTTTTTCCTTGGTCTAAAAGGGGGAGAAGAGAAAAGGGAAGTAGACCTAGAGAAAACCTTAGTCCAGCTAATATAATCGCAAGAAGAAAGACATGAGAAATATAAAATGCTTCCACTACCATGAATTCATATAATATGTAACAAAATGTATGTGAAAGGATTCTTCCAATAATCCTTCAAGTGGAGCAGGAGGCGAAGCACTGGCTTCACAATTCGAATTATACTTCACCCTAATAGCATGCATGACCAACACTATTGTGGGGAGTGTGTGGTACCTTGATTATGATGCCTCGTTCCATATGAAAGAGTGCATGAAGTTTTTAATAGCATGGAGGAGAAGGATCTGTATATGCATATCAAAATGGGGGATGATGGGAGGTACAATGCTATATGCATTGGTAATGTCACCTTTGAGAGGGAGAAATCCTCTCCATTTCACCTCAAATATGTTATGTTTTTACCTGGGATGAAGAAGAACCTGATCTCTATAGAAGAATTGGAGGATAATGGATATGATGTTATTTTCAGTAAAGGGAAATCCTTTATGAGACACATAGCTACTGATAAAGTGAATAAGATCAGGGTTTGTGTGAAGAACCTATACAAACTTGAGGTGGGATATTGCACTGCATTGAGAAGTAAGGTTGAAAAAGTGAAAATTCGAGATGTTAGAGAACTCTAGAATAGGAGATTGGGTCATCTACACCATGGTGCCTTAAAAATCATGCATAAGATTACCATAGGTCTCCCTAAAGGCTCCTTCGACTAGTAGGATGTTTGCAAGGGTTGCACATTAGGGAAATATGTCAAATCCACTTTCCATGACCAAAAGAGCAAAGTAGATGAAATATTGGAGTGAACCCACTTTGATGTCTGTGGACCCTTTTCTATAACCTCTACAACAAAACATAAGTACTATGCTATTTTTATTAATGATTTCACTAGTAAATGTTGGATCTTTTCCATGGAGAAGAAGGATGAAATTTTCTGAAAAATTGTTGAATTCAAGGTATTGGTTGAGAAGGAAATTGGGAAGAAAGTGAATGCTCTCAAAAGTGACAATGGAGGTGAATTTGTTTCTCATTCTTTCAAGGATTTCTATGCAAAAGAAGGTGTTTGAAGGGAATTTATAGAACCCCATAACCCACAGCAAAACAGGGTGGATGAGAGGAAGAATATGATCATAGTGGGAGAAGCGAAGGTCATGTTTCATGATCATGGGATTCCATTGCATCTACAGGTAGAAGCATAGAACACAATAGTCCACTTGCGGAACCAGAGTCCTCATAGAATACTTGGTATGGTCACAGAGGAGGAAGATTTCTCTTGAAGAAACCTTGATCTGCCTCATTTCAAAAATTTTGGAGCTTCAATTTATTGTCATGTCTCCAAGGATTTGAGGACGAAACTTGATCCTATAATATATTTTGGAGTTTTTGTAAGATACATCAAAAGTATGCACAGTTACCGAGGGAATTTTCCTTCACTAAGGATGAAATTTGTGAGGAGAGATGTCAAGTTCGATGAGGTGAAGGCTATGGGATGCTCCCTAGAACAATATTTGACTATCCCAATAGAGCAGGATCTTCCAGATCCAAAGGAGGAGCCTCAAGATGAGATTTAAGAGACAGGAGAACCCACACAACTAGAATTGTTGTAGGATACAAGGGAGGATGTGGGAGCCCCCACATCACAACATAGGTAGAGGAGGTCACCTGATCAGTATAATGGATACATGGATCTCATGATAGATCTCATTGAGACAAAGCCTTTTTCATTTGAGGAATAAATTTATCAACCTATTTGTGTTGATGCCATGGTGGTAGAATATCAATCCATCATGAAGAATAGTGTATGGGAGGTGGTTTCGAGAGCATAAGGGAAATCAATCATTGGTTTGAGATGGATCTAAAAATCCAAACATGCAGATGACTAGAGCATCGATAAGTACAAGGCGAGATTCGTGGGAAGAATATTATCTCAAATAGAGGAGTGGAATATGAGGAAAATTTCCATGAGATGCCAGATATTCCTCAAACATATCCATACTAGCATTTCCTATGAAAATGGGGTGGAAAATCCACTAGATGTATGTGAATACCATCTTTCTCAATGGAGTTGTTGAGGAGGAGAAGTTCATAGAAGCCAATGGGATTTGAGAAATATGATCGAGATCCACATGGGCGGTGTAGAGTATCAAAGAAGGTATGTTTCGATGGTTATTTTAGTATCTTTTCATTAGAACTTATAAGCCATTTTCATAAGAAACTTAGACAATAATGAGTATTTATAACGAAACACGTGAGATTAATAGGAAACATTGATAATTGTCATTCCTATGTGCAGGAGGGAGGAAAAACAGAAAGTAGCCATCCCAAAGGAAAAGACAGGGATGAACTAACTATTGTCGCTTTGACGGGAGACCATGTGCAAACCAGATCGAAATGGACCAACACAGGAAAGGAAGCGGAGATACCAGCTCAGAGCAGAAAAGGAAAGAAGTGACTCAGGATTAACTATTTTGCGAATCCCTCAAGATCTTAGATCCTGAGGGATCGCTATTTTATCTGTTTTTGCATCTAGATATCTCCGTCATCATCCTTATATAAGGGATAGCATTGTTAGCTAGAGGAGGAGGACTTTTTATGTAATTTCTTTTAAGAAAGATCAAGGCTATGATCTTTATGTTCTGTTAAAGACTTGAGTTACTGTAATTCTACTTCATGCATTAATACAGACTTGGTTACTCTTTTATCTTTGAGCCTGGATCAATCTTAAGTGTTGTACCCCTAGAGGCTAAGGGCCCAACCCTGGAGGACACTTGCTCTTGTACCATTACGCGTGGTTTCTCTGTGGTTTGTTTATAGATGTGATATCGCAATCTGTTGTGTTTTAAGAACGTTTATATTACATGATCTGTTATGTTTAACTCATTTAATGTTCCTGCAAACTAAAGTCTTATATTAACGCTGTATCATGTTACCAATCCTTTAGGTTTTGATTAATCTCTATAGGATACTGTCATTCCATTACAGAGTTTTATGTGATTGTGCTTTAGCATTACAACAGTTATCTTGAAAAGTCTAATTTCACATGATTATTGAATCCTTGAATGTTATTGTTTTCATCTTGAGATGCAATCGTATGCTTCTATTTAGAGCGATAACAGAATCAAATTAAGCACGTTGTGTTTATATGGTTTTAATATTATTTCATGTTGGATCCATAGGCAGTTTTTCTCCATAGTATGTGTACATCTTTTAAGGACAAAGGATTGACGTCTTGATTGGAGTGATTAAATAGAGTTACAGCTTGACGAACTTGGTTACTACTCATTTCTGAATTGTTGTTCCATTTTAGTTGCTATTCCATTTCTGAATTGCTGTTCCATTTTAGTTGTTATTCCATTTCTGAATTGTTGTTCCATTTTAGTTGTTGTTCCATTTCAATTGTTGTTCCATTTCAATTGCCGTTCCATTTCAAGATTGTTGATTTGTTGTTTTATTTACTTGCCATTTCTTAATTATTTAAGGACGGTCTTGGGCTGTAGTGAGCGCTAGCATCTGCTACCTGGCTCCTAGACCTCTGACCTGCTCCCATAAGATATGAAAGGGATGGGTTATTGCTACTGAACCCTTGGTTGATGTGCTATTCTATTTCATTGTTATTTCTTTTACTTGCCATTTCATTTCTATTCATTAAGGACGATCTCAGGCTGTAGTGAGTGCCAGCATCTGCTACCTGGCTCCAAGACCTCGGATCTGTTCTCATCAGTTACGAAAAGGATGGGTTATTGCTACCAAAGCTTTGATTAATGCATTGCTTGGTGTGATTTAGCCTTTTGAAGTAGTTAAGTTATAGACACGCATCTATTTAATTTTGTAGTTTTAAACAGCTGTACTACGAGCATTACTCTGACAAGTGCTAAGCCTCAGACTGAGACACTCTTTGCAATAGCAAGGCGTTCCTTGATTGACATATTAATGTGAGGTAACTAGAGGTGAAAGAGACCATTTTTATAGCTCTACATTTTGGCGCCGTTGCTGGGGAGAGAGTGTAGCCATTTGTTTTTTTCAGGGTAGTGTATGAACCTGCTAGGGAAGAATTGGGTTTTGAAAACGAAAGGTAAGAACCTACGTATGGAGCATGTAAAAGCCCTTCTCCTTTGCCTGCTTTCCTGCAGATTTATTGCTATCTGCTTAAAAAGGATTTAGTAGTTAAATTGAGTGCATGACTAAGCAAAAAAAGCCGAAGAAAAATTTCAAACCTTTGCCAAAGCTAAAAAAAGCTAAGGGGTCGGTGACCCTTGGTTGATCAACCTTCATAGACGAAATCTATAAGAAAGACGAATCTCAGCCTTCAGTAGGACCCAGGAAATTTATTTCCAAACAGCCTACTAGTTCCCTTCAGGCCACAGGTTCACCATCTGTAGCCTTCACTAAGGTGCATAGTCAAACTGACGAATAAGAATTTCAAGAAATTGAAAATTCTATCCCATAATGATTGCAAGAAGGGAATTTCAGTAATCTTTGTGAAGGCGAAGGGGAAACAGGGGAGACTGAGGAGCCGAGATCTCCTCTTAGGATAACTCAGCCCTTGAATAGCCCAGACAAAGGGAGTGCGGCAAAAATTATTATTGAAGGGACCCAATCCCCTCAGACAAAAATCACAGATAGAGGAAGTGCTATTAAAACTATTCCTGTCAAAGCCATTCCCTCTCAACCTAAGAATACCCTCTTAGATATTTCGGAAGGTTATTGGCACATATTTGACCCAATGGCTCAAAATCTGCCAAACACCCAAACCTCTACATTACAATACCCCATAGTGGATTCCGCAGCAAATGCCCCCATGAAAGCAATCCCCCTTCAACATATCCCTACATTTCACGGGCTTACATCGGAGGACCCGGATGCTTTTTTATTTGAATTTGATATACTGTGCATGATTACACCAATGACCCCCAGAAACTAAAATTGTTCCCCTCTACTCTAAAAGGGACTTCTTTAAGATGGTCTATGGGATTAGGTGGTGGGGTTATAAATAACTGGGAACAAATGAAAGAATCCTTTTTGAAAAAATATCAAGACAGACTATTGCAGGTCTAGAGAGCTAAAAGATGAAATATTTCAGATGATAGCTAGACCAAACGAAACATTAGAAGAATATGTGGAACGTTTCCAGTATAATCTACAAAGATCTCCCTATGCATCACTTCCTTTGCCTGATAAAATGTTGAAAGCAGCATTAATAAGGGGCATGAAAGAACAATGGATTGAAACATTAAACATTATGGGGAAAGCGGATATTTATCAAGAAAGTTTTGTTGACATAATTGATTTATGCATCAGAAGTTCGAGAGGCAGTACACAAATCAAACCAGCAGAACATGATCAGTTTGTAAGAGAAAACAAGATCGCATCAGAAGGAGTAACGCGTGTGGAAATTGGAAATTTATTTGAAAATTTTAAAACTGATATACTAGGAACGCTAACTACACAATTAGACGTTTTGCAGGCCAAGCAGAAGCAAATGGAGGCAGAACAAAATTTAGCAATCTTCTGCCCCAGATGCAGGAAGAAGCATAGCCATAAGGAGTGTCCACTAGATACAGTCTAGACATGCGTCATCTGTACAAGGGATCACTCTACAGAAAGTTGTCCCTCATTACCTAGACTGAAAGCGGTATATAAGGAAGCAGAAGAAGAACCATAAGCAGTATATTTACTCAACCAACGTCGTCAGTGGTAGCCGCGACAAACTGGTATATTTTCAGACCCAGCTTCTTCTTTTCAGTATCCGCAGTATAATACTCAACAGTATAATACATGGCAAAGTCAGTTTCAGCCCCCATTTCCAAACTGGTCATCACAGTCATATCCTTCTACGAACCCGTGGCTAAATCAGACAAGCCAATCTGGTTGGTCGAATCCTCCATATCCCCCACCATACTGGCAAAACAACCCATACCCACCACAATGGACTCCCCCCACTTCACAAAGTTCAGTCTGGCAGACTAACTAGCAGAGACCAACACAACAGCCAGTAGGAAATATTCCTTTCCCTCAACCTACACTGCCATCTTTACAACAAAACCCCCAATCTAATCTGAGACCCCAACTCCCAGCCCAGCCCAATCCTAATCCAAACAACAGACCGGTCCAAGCTCTCCAAATTTTAGAAACACCAGAAGAAGGACCCGATCTGAGGGAGTGCAATGATCTTCAGCTAATATCTGGGTGTATTATCCAAACTAAGGGAAATAAAACAGATCAGATTGAAGATCAGTTACCTAGAGAACATCTGTCACAAGAGGAGGATGTGAATAGACAACAAATTCATAATCAAACAACCACATCCTCTCCCCCGTTCCCAGAACGATTAGTCATACCTCGACCTATACAACAACCTAATTTTGACATTCTGGGAGAATTACAAATTTTGTACATAAAAATTCCATTCCTCCAGACCATTCAAGACATCCCGATATATGCAAAAACTATTAAAGAATTGTGCATAAAAATACCGAGGAGGAATATAATAGATAATCCAAGAGTTCAAGTATTCGATACCTTTTCTGACCTATTATCAGGAAAGGAAACACCCATTAAGTATGAATACCCAGGAAACCCAATAGTACTTGTTCAAATTCACAGTCAAACCTTGCCCAATGCCTTAGTTGATCTTGGAGCTGCAATCAACATATTGACAACTGCTACTTGTCAAAAGCTAGGCATTACATCTGCAGAACCCACCTCCACTCTGCTAGAGTTGGCTGATCGATCTGTGGTTAGGCCGAAAGGCATACTACATGATGTCATGGTGTCGGTTGACTCCTGGGAATACCCAACTGATTTTCTGATAATAAATCCTAAAACCTGACTTGATGTACATCCATTGATCTTAGGAAGACCTTGGCTCGCTACCGTTGATGCCTCTATCGGCTGTCGGTAAGGGAACATGATCATAACTAAGGGGGCAGATATCAAAAATTTAGTATTTTATCCCCCAGCGCAGCCAAGCATCACAATAGTTAAAACTAATAGGCACCCTGTATCATATCTGACTGATAACATTAGATCTCCATTAACTATACAAGAAGCACTTGATTTCAAAGACCAAATAGTAGATGATGCCATAAGTAATTTCATTAGTCAAACTGAACTCACATCTCGGACCTAGTGTCATATGATAAAAGCAGCATTTGATAACGAAGTAGAAGAGGAACCTCTGAAAGATACCCATGATCACACAATCCCTGTCACTTCAGTTACACATAGTAAAATTGTGGAAATTGAACCTGGAAAAACCTTAAACATTAATGCCGACCTTGCACCCGAACAAGAAACAAAGCTCATCCATATCTTAAGGAAATATAAAGAAGCATTTGCATGGGATTACCCTAATATGAAAGGAATTGACCCTCAATTATGTACACACCACATCTACATAGAAAATGATGCAAGACCTGTTAGGCAGCCCTAGAGAAGACTAAATACTCATCTAAAAGAAGTAGTAAAAGCCGAGCTTCAAAAACTTTTAGATGTTAACTTCATCTACCCTATCTCTGATAGCAAATGGGTCTCTCCGCTTGTGGTGGTACCAAAGAAGAATGGGAAGTGGAGAATCTGCGTGGACTACAGGGAGTTAAATAAAGCAACGCAAAAATATCACTTTCCTCTCCCATTCATTGACCAGGTATTGGACACTTTGGCAGGGAAGAAATTCTTTTCTTTCCTCGATGGCTTCAGTGGGTATAACCAAATACAGATTGCCCTTGAAGATCAGGACAAAACTACCTTTACTTGTCCTTAGGGAACATTCGCCTACCGATTTTTACCTTTTGGCTTATGTAATGCCCCTGCCACATTCCAAAGGGCTATCCTTAGCATTTTTGCAGATCTAATAAATGAAGGAATGGAAGTATATATGGATGACTTTACTCCATACGGAGACGAGTTTGATCCAGCATTGGAGACACTAGAAAAATTCCTACAACGTTGCATAGCTACCAGGCTTTGTTTAAGCCATGAAAAATGTTATATGATGATGACGGAAGGACTCATTTTAGGACATTATATTTCAGCAGTTGCCATTCAGGTAGACCCGGCCAAAATCCAAATACTCTTGCTTATTCCTACCCCTACTACTCAAACTGAGGTACGTAGCTTTCTTGGATTCTCTGGTTACTACAAAATATTTATAGAACATTATTCGCGTATTGTTGTGTTAGCGCTCAAATCTACCTTAGGCTGAAATAAGGTAAGACTCAAGGCCACATCAAACCACTCTCAGCCTTGTAGCTAGCCCTACGAGGATAGGAGAGGGCTCTCTCCAGGTCAAACTCGGAAAAAGATAATCAAAGGGCTCGAGATGACCGAATTGATAACTGATTTTAGGCTAGGTATGAAATACAACGAGTTTAGAATTGATTTTTAAATATTTTGTTGAATTCAAGGGAAGGGCAATTTTGGATGCGGGGATGAGGCACAACTTTTGCAGAGGTTTACTTGGGGCAAGATAGGAAATTATTTTGATGCCTTAAAGCAAGTTAGATGGATAGATCAGACTGATGAGGAGCTAAGGAGAGCAAGGGAGTCTCAAGGATTCTCCTTAAACTGAAGAAAACATAAAAGTTTAAACAAATTTAAAGGCAGAGCATAGCAATTTCATGGATTCTACCTTAACACATTTGTTTAATTACAGAAGATTCAATAGAGAAAATGATACACATACAAAACTTACAAGTACTGAGAGAAACACACCATCAACACATAAAACCACATGAATCCCAAATAGTGCTGCAAAACCCTGGTCTTTCCTTTGCCAAAATGCAGATAAGATATGTACAATATAGTCTCAAGCTATTCCCAAGAGTCCAACTTCTCCAACCTCTGAAAATGATTGTGAAATTACATCATATAGACAATCCTAACCCCTTTCCTTGCCTCTAGGGGTCGAGTTCATCATTCTAGGAGCTTTCTGAACTAATTCTAAACAAGGAACAGAAATCTAGGTAGTCAAACAACTTACCCCTATATGCTAGGAAACTGATTCACTCATTAAATTTTTACTATTTTTTTAATGAATCATCTAGAATAGGTAAAAGTGAGTCAAAGTTACATTTCAACCATCAATTTACATCATGATAACTCAAAAATTTCATCCACAAAGAAAAACTGGTCAAACTGGCTGCATTTCCTGAGCTGAAGATGAAAATTGTGCCAAAAAACCCTGTGCGTCGCGCGCCTGAGCCCTATGCAACACGCACCTTCCCACCTGATTTTGGGGCACTTCACGACATCCACATTGAGCGCAGGTTGGCTTGTTGGAAATCCCTGGATGTCTATGTTCCAACTTAAGTGGAATTTTCCAATTTGGTCTCCATTTGACCCTCCACATGTGGATTCTCCCAGACGTACTACCTGCTGGTGCAAAAAGTGGCAGAAAGGTGATTTTCATGATGTTGTTTGAGCTTTTGATTACCCAAAACTTGATGAAATGCCTTGGAAATTACTGAGAATGTGTATTTCGTCATGAAAAATCCAAAAATATAAGCCACCTGTGATTTGGACCTCCCCATCTTATGGGTCGCGCGCTGAGCGCGACGCATAGAGCCAAAAAACCTGTTTCGCAAGCAAAAAATTTTGAAACGACAAAATTTTCTCCAAATTTGCCCAAAATTGGAGTGAAGACCCTCCATCATGTATCATGATCAACTAATGAAGCCTCGGCCAAAACTCGAAGCGGATCAGGCCTTTTGTGTTGTTTTTGCGCTTTGGTCAAACGCCTCTTGAGGATCTTCATTCTCGCTTTGCAAACATGCATGCGAGCCCAATAGTGAGTCTTCATGTGGAGAAGCATGTCTTTGTCCCTGTTTGCCTTAGCCAACAACATCTCCAGATGAGTGTTAACATGTATGAGCATAGACTCTCGATCAACCTCTATCTCCTGCTGAATGGGTGTCATCTCATTTAGGCTTCTTTGGGCAGCCTGCCGGTCTTCACGGATGTTTTTCCACTTCTATGAGGCCTCTGGGGTGCATTTTCCTCCGTGCGTGAGTTGCTTTGGTTTCCACCTCATAGTCGGATGAATGATAAGATGACATGATTGATGCTATGAAAATTGTCTTGGAGAAGTGAATGCTGGTCACAAAACTATGTTGGACTGCTGTTGTGATATGATTGAAATCTGCCTACCAAGGGGAAAAATGCAACAAGGGACTGTTAGGAAGGGGAAAATATGAAGGGATTAGGGGATATTAGGATATATTTTGTTTAGGGAAATGTAGGAGGGTTTGGGAGGTTTATATAAGTTAGGGTTTGGGGTTTGTGCATTTGGCAATGGGTGGAAGGGAATTGGGGATAGGGGTTTAGTAAGTTTAGGGGATAGGGAACAATAACATTCAAGGGGAAATGGTATATGGGAGATGAGCATGATGGAAAAAGGGGATAATGTGATGGAGGGGGATACTTGATAACAAAACGATGAATGTGCAACCCTTAACAGTAGTTGGCTTGAGGATTTTTAGAGGTAGGGTTTAGATGTTTTGTAGTAGAAGGGAGGGATTAGGATTTTGAGGAAGGATAGTGTAGGGTTTTTATGAGGAATTATTGGAAAAATATTGGTGAAAATAGGGGATGGGAAACAAAGGGAAAAGGAAAACCTTGGCAATAGTGATTTTTGAAAACCCTACAGTAAAGTTGGCACTTAAATCCTTATAGCAAATTTATTAATAAGGAGGGTTTTTACACTTGGTTTTTCATGGAAAATATAGCATAATTCGTTTACATAAACCATCCAAAAACCAAGAACAAGCCGTGATGTAAGCCTACCAGTGATTTAATGCGTGAGAAGAGGTGATTTGAGCGGTTTCTGGGCAAGTTCAGGCATAAACTCCTATGCGTCACGCGCCTCACCCAACGCGGTGTTAAATTGCACTCAAAAATGTTGACTGATGTGCCGCGCACCACTGATGCGCCGCGCGCCCAGCCTGATGCGCCGCGCGCACGCAGCTACATAGTGAATTTTGTAGGAGGCTTTTGGAGGCTTTCTCGGTGTTCAAATTGGTCACAGGTTAGCGAATTGGAAAGGTATTTTAGTCTACCTTCCAACCCAACTGGAATTTTTCAATTTGGAGTTCATTTGCCTTGTCAAAAATCAAATTGTCCAAGACTGGTCAAAATGTGCCAAATGAGGCTGCCTCAAGGCAGAGTGCTATTGCAGTAAACTTTTGAATGCCTTACTCAACTCCAAATTGAGATCATGATAGCTCATGGGAAAGCTATTTGTCTCTAGTTATCATTTGACTTATCACGAAAGTAATTTGGCCAACCAAGCTAGGAGAAAACTTGATTTTCCCAAGGTCCCTTCAGAGGTGCATCAATTGTCCCAAGGCGATTGTATTGTTGACATTTCTCTAAAACCATGACACCTGTGTAAAAAGTGAAGGATTTTTTTCGTCTTTGGCATGTTCTGGACAAAAACCTCTCTCGGTTTTCCAAAATTCATCTTTTCGTGCTCTGAAACATCTTTTGAGTGAAACTTGTCCCGATGTGTGAAACAAGGAATTTTGTCGAAATGAAGCGAAATGAAGGGGATAAGCGCCTTCTAAATTCTTGGGGAAATTTTGGGAAGTAGGGAGGGATGTTAGGAAGTAAGGGAAAGTGGAATCTGAGAGATTGAGTGAGGGGAAGGGGTCCAAAAGGGCAAAGCACAAGCCCAACCTAGAAAATTGCCAGGTTGTAGCAAGAAACTAGGGTTTGTGGAAAAATGAGGAATTTTGGGGATCTCAGTGATGGGAAGTGTTTAAGAAGGTACATGAAGGATAGGGGAAGGTGTATGAACATCTGGATACAATTTTTGCTAATAATTTGACCATTCAAAGGAAATTGCCTTCAAAACCCTAGGAGAGGGAAATGAACCTTGCCTAGGCACAACTGAGGCATGAACAAGGTGTAAAATTACCCAATGGAACCTTACATGATGATGAAAACCCTATGAATGATGATAGACTCAGCTGAATAGCGACATAGACTGACATTTGGGCAATTTTTAAAGGAGTGAAAGCAAACCCTAGACCTAATGCCTAGTGACCAAATTTTGCTTGAAGATTCACTGAAATGACAAAATTTGACTTTGACACTCTGAGACCACTTTGTAAGAGCATATTTGATCACTGGAGGAAGGTTGGAAAGACTGACACGAACATTGGCTCCAATGGGATGGTAGCTCCTTGGAGCTGCCAAGAATGACAAATCTTTGGGAGAGCAGACCAGTGCCTTATCCATTGGGAAATGGAGTCAAAAACTCAAACTAAAATGCATGACTGAAAACCGATTACTCAACGAAACAAATTGCCTCTCACTCAACTAAAAAATGACTCAATGCTTAAACACAATCGACAAACTGGAAATGATGCTCAAGGTTGAGCTTATTCATCAAAACCTACTCTAACAGTTTCATTCATCAGCTGATCAAGTGAAATGAAACAACCAATGCAACCAAGTAGGTATTCCATCTGTTGTTCGAATTTTCTGCAAGTGCTCACTTATGAACAACAAGAGAGAACTACTCAAAGGCAACTCCCATGACAACTTGGAAACAGATCCGTTGAATGATATGGATCCTCTATCCGCCTCCAAAAACACTACATAAGGATCTTGAAATTCAGGCACACTGGAACTTAGCTCATCTAATGGATTACTTCTCGTTTCCTCATACCATGAATGCAAACTTTGATTTGAGCCTTGTGATGAGACCTCTGCTGAAAATGACAAAGTAACCGGCTGCCGGATCAAATTCATATCAGCACATGTTTCAAGCTCACATGTAGTCAATGGAGAAAGATGTTGACTACAAACCTCATCCAAAACATCAGCTATTGGATCATAAAAAACTTGAAAAGACTGCTGCAAACCATTTTCTATTGGTTCCAATGTGATTACATGATTGCCTACATGCTGCTCATTTTCGTCTTGAGAGATTTTACGAAGATTCTGCCTTATAAACTGAAATGCTTCAAAACAAAAGGGTATAGAATCTTCCTGCATCATCAAATCATGTATTTCATCTTCCACACCTTCATCTGTAATTTTCCCTTCAATTTCATTTGGTGGCTGCAAATCTGATGCTACAGGCGTCTCAAGAATTTTGTTATCTGTCTCATCCTCAACATTAACACTGAGAGATTGCTAATTTGTTACAGGCTGTTCATTTGAAGATTTACTATGAAATCTACCCTTCAAAAACTGAAATGATTCAAAACAGAATGGTATGGAGTCACCTTGAGTCATTAAATAATGTGTGTCCACTTCCAAGTCTTCAGCTGCAACTTGACAATCAATGGCTTTCGGGGGTTTCAAATCTGAATATGAGAAGTCTTGAACAAAATTTTCATTGCTCAAAAGATGATTCAAATCAAGACTTGTTGACATTTGATTTCTGATTGTATGTTAGTTATCTCTGATGAACTGAAACGAATCAAAACAAAAAGGCAAAGATCCTTCAGTTACTTCAAACTTTGATGCACTTTCCTCATCATTGTCATAGCTGATATGCATCGGTTGATCACTGTATTCGAGTTGCTGAAAGTGAACTTCCTCCTCGCACAAACTAGCTGCTGATTCATTTGCAAGATTAGCTTCTTTTTGGAGAACATAATCATCATTATACTGATCAAACTCAGGCAATTCATCATCAAACATACACATCATATAAACAACTCAATCTTCTTCACAATGATCTATAAAACAATCACTATGACAACTAGGATCAGAAACAAAATGTTTTGGGCCAGCCGCTTGTTCTTGAATGTCACTTTCATTTTTTGCAGTCATTTTCCGCACCATCTCTTCTACTGCATTTACGAAAAGATCAAGATTTTCCTCTGAAAGTGTCAGCTGCTCTGAAATATTCTTCTTTTCCTCTTCCTTCAACCTTGCCCTCAAGATCAACAAATGAGCCTCTACATTTGCTGCACTATTCTGTATCTCGTGAAGTGTTGCAATATTCCTTTCTCTCAACTGAAACTCCATTTCCAGATCAAAGGCACCCGGATAGTGCAAGAGAGCAGATCTAGGAGGAGGCCTTATATCAATTGGGATCAAATAATAAACTTGGTTAAATCTGGCCAAAAATTGTTGTACTGTCTCCCCTGGCATTCTTTTCAGCTGATTATACTCTTCTATAATAAGGAAAGGATTTTGTTCGATCATCCACCTGTCGAGAAAAACTTTGACAAACTGCTGGAAATATGAAATGCTTGCATCAGGCAGGGTTTTGAACCAACTCTTGACTTTGGCTTGCAAAGAAAGAGAAAATAGCCTTATACTAACATCTTCGCTATCAACTTCAAAAAGGTCTAGAAAAGACTCAAAATTCTGCACATGTTGCTCAACGTTGACATTCTTACATTCACCATCAAACCTCGGCAAGTATAGATCATAGTTTTTCGGGAAAGCATGAAGAACAGAAGGTAAAACAAGAGGTTTATAACGATCTGGAATTTTACAAGGTGTAGGGGTATGTACAACATGTATAGAATCATTCTTGGTCTTTTGAGATTCATCAATCTGAAGATGGTCATCACAAAATTTAGAAGAAAGGTCTTGATCAAGCTCAAAGGTATGCAAATCTTTGGTATTCACAATCTTCAAAGGGAAAGAATCAACTGCAGGCCGAGGAT
>APFE030477208.1:7146-41970 GCA_000404065.3 Pinus taeda | reverse complement strand
CGATGATTCATTTAACTTAGGCAAAGAGGGTTTTTTTAGCCATTTTGAGGAGCATGAGCATAGGTGAATGTGGTTTCCCAACACAGTAGGGAGACTAACATGATGACAGTGACATTTTACTGTGTAACAATGAAGATCACTCTAAAACTAGACGTGAAGCCAATTAAGCAGCAACCTTACCATTTGAATCCGAAGTATAAAGAAAAGGTCCATGAAGAATTAGACAAAATGCTTGTAGCCGGAATTATTGAACCATTGGAAGAATTAGACTGGGTGAGTCCTATGGTCATACAGGAGAAAAAACAAAAGGGCAAAATTAGAATCTGTGTGGACCTCAGGAAGCTTGACGGCGCCTATGTTCATGATCCATTCCCAACACTATTTATAGATGAAGTATTGGAGAATGTTGGCAGACATGAAGCTTAATCATTCACGGATGGCTTCTTAGGGTACCATCAGATCAAGATCACGCGAGAAGAAAGAAGTAAGACTACCTTCGCAATTGAATGGGGCTGTTTTCAACACACCATTATGCCCTTTGGACTAAAAAATGTGCCAGCGATACTTTCTTGCGTAGTAGTGGCCATGTTCAAGGAATACATCCACAAGTTCTTAGAGGTCTATCTAGGTGATTGGACTATATTTGGGTTAGTTAAGCACCATATATCGAGTTTATGGTTAATTCTAGATACCTGTCGACGACACTAGATTGCGCTGAATCTTAAGAAGTGCACCTTCCTAGTCCCCTTTGGAAATCTGCTCGGCCATGTGATCTGCAAATAGGGCCTGATGGTGGACCCTATGAAGATTTCCATTATTCTCAATCTGGAAGCACTGCGAAGTGTCAAATAACTATGCGCCATGTTGGGGCACATTGGTTACTATAGAAAGTTTATTAAGAGCTATGCACAAATCAAAACACCAATGGAACAGTTGTTGAAAAAGGACACTACATATTGTTGGAATGATGATTGTGAGAAAAGTTTGGATGTTCTCAAGGAAAAAATGGCATATGCTCCCATTTTTGTCTTCCCAAAATGGGACATCGAATTTCATGTACATGTTGATGCGTTGTGTATCACGCTGGGCATTGTACTGACACAGAAAGGCATGGAGGGCGTGGATCACCCGATCACGTTCACGAATCGGCAGCTGTCCAAAGCTAAAAAGAACTATTCTACTATTGAGTGCGAAGGATTGGCAATGGTATATGTGCTCCAGAAACGTTGCCACTATCTACTTGGTGGGCACTTCAAGATGTATACCGATCATTCCGCATTGAAATACCTGGTAAATAAACCTGTGTTGGGTGGGTGCATATGTAGATGGCTCTTACTATTTCAAGAGTATGATGTCGAGGTCATTATAAAGCTGGGATGCCTAAATACAGGACCAGATCACCTATCACGAATTGAGAATGACGAGGAGCCAACAAATTTGGAGGAAGGATTACCTAATGCACAACTCTATGCAGTGCGTGTCGTGGACGGCCACTTCGAAGATATAATCCATTTCATAACCACAGTGACTATGCCAGAGAGATATTAAGTCCAACAGAAGAAGGAATTGGTGGTGTTGGCTTATTGGGCCTTGACCCAAGTTCGGAAGAGTTATTATCCAAACAAATCCTGTAGCCACCGACCCTTTCGGCAATAGCTCGCAAAGCGTGGACTGAGGTCTCAACCGAGGTAGCAGGGGAGGGTGCTAGAACTAGGTTTCCACACCGTTGGGATGTCTTGATGTGGTCTAGAGGGGTCATGCACCTTTCTGTGGCCTCGCGCCACTCCGCTTCCACTTAAATCCGAAAAAAGGTAAATCCTTAATACTTATTAATGATTTTGTTATAGATCAGATCTACTTCTTACAGTCTTTAAACATTTAATAGAGATAACCAGGGCGCACACCCATAACTATTATATATTTGCATAAACTTAGAACATAATCATAAGTGCACAAATCAAATAGATATATAAACCAGAAATTAACCAGATCCATAATATTTCAAAATCAACATAGTATTTCAGAACAACATATCTTTATTGATATTCTCTTCAATACAACTAGATCCGCCCTACGCACTCAGCTATAGGGGTCCGCGCACACAGCTACAGACTCTACCAGGCCTCTGTGCACACATCTGCACAACCTCTATCTATCTACCAACACCCTTGACTCAGACTTACAGACACAGAAAATACTATCTTCACGCAACCATAACACCAAGATCCAAGACAAAGACTTCTCCAAAAAACCTAACTTCTATCCATAGATCCTTACTCTATTTATACATTCCCATGGTTCACAGACCATGGGCAGGCCGACTCACTTCTTATCATTTTACATTATTTTTTGGCAGACAACCCTTTCACTTGACTTCTTACAATTTGCGCTCCGCGCACTTTGCAGAGTCTTTGCCATACTCTTTCCAAAATTTGTGGACTTTGGGTCCCAAAACCATTACACGGGGCCTTTGCTACCCAACAGGCCCCAACACAATCAACGTGACTCATCCTGAGTCACTTGTCTACTGTGCTCATCTTTGTTCGGAGTTCATCCAACAACTTTTGGGCATCGCTTACCCTCACAACAAAATCAACCGCTAGTTGCTTTACCTATTCTATCGAGCCACCGATGTATCAGTACCCGAGTCCATTGCTTGTAGTTCAGATGTTGCTTGCCTATGTGCTAACATTCCCTTGATGTGTGAAGAGACCAAAAATGCCTCATCCAGCCAAGGCTAGATGCGTTGTTTAAGCACGGCTTCCTTCTGCAGAGCCACATTCACCTGTGCCTGGAGAGCCTGGGCCTCACTCATTCTGGCCAGTCGTTGTGAGATAGAAACTATTTGTACAATTCCCTGGAAGTTGTCATACGCCTATTGTAGCTCTCGCACTTCTATTTCCACCTACTGTAGCATTGGGTCATCTTGTAGAGATATGAGCGTAAATAGGGACTGATCCAACAATCCTGAGCAATCTTGGACTGCATGCTTTATGACTTCCAACCCTGCTTGAATTTCACCGTGGCGTTGCTTTCGAACTTCTAGGGGTGTGGGTGGTTCCACCTGTAGTCTTAGCTCCATGATTTCAAATTTAATTCCCCCTGAACCTTCGCGACCTCCTCTTGGGTTGTACAGAATCCGATGGCCATGGAATGGATCTTGTCCATTATTAGAAGTTCTACTGGGACAACCAACTCTAGTAATTTCTTGCAAGCTGCTACCACGACCTGTTCCACTTCTTGGTGGTGGGCAACCAAGTCATCACGCTGTAGGCTGATCTACTCTAGACTTGTCTTATGCTCCATTAAGAGTTGGAGTGTGTGACCTTCCCTGGCATGCAGCTTAGTGGTTACACCATCTTGCAGTTGGTAGAGGGTTTCGCAAGGTAGAGCGGTCAAATTCAGCCCCCAGTTTTGTACATCACCCTCAACTTTGGTTAAGACAGTGCCTGCTGGCAACACTAAAGTGTTCATTGTGTGATTACGCACCATCTACTCGGCTGCGGCAATATCATCTGCTAGGTTTGGTACCATCCCTCCCGAGGGTCACACTTGTAATGCCCACAACTATGCTCTGAGCTTCCCCAACATAATTGTCTACTTGGTCACTAGCTTCTCCCATGTGTTGTTAGCAATATTGGGTGCTAGTTCGCTGCTGTCAAGAAATTCTTTCTCCAAAGTCTTAACTATTTTGGACTTCTTACATGCCTGTGGTGATTCCTTGCTGCGCAGCCTTTTGCCTTAGGTTGTTGTTGCTGTAAAGTCGGTGCATTCCTATATCTCTAATTCCTTCTGGATGTCCTATTTTGAGGACATTTCCTGATCCTTTGGGGTGTCTTCATCAATTACTTCCTAGGTCACCTCCTGCAACAAAGCGACCTTTTGACCCTGACGTATCATTTCCACCAATTTATTGAGTCACTGCTAGATTTCCTTCTTGCGCTGTTGTACTGCCATCTTTTCCAATGTGGCTTTGTCCGGGGCATGCCATTCTAGAGGCCATGCTGCCAATACTTCGTAAATTGCATCATTTGTGGCAATGACAGGGAGCTTGACCCATGTTCGCTTGGGATCCTTTCGCGCCCAAATATAGAGATTGTGCAGGTCTGCTTTGAACTTGGCCATGCTTTGGAAATTGTTGTAGACTATTGGGGACATCCACGATTTGTGAGCGATCCATGTTTGGATACTTGCTTCCATGAATATCCAGAACAACTTGATCTCTCGGGCCCTCATGGCATCCTTTTTAGCCCAGAGCGAGGTAAACCACACTGCTACAGGTAGGTTATACTCAATGTAGGGAAACTGGCTACCCTACAGCAATTCACCTGCAACCAGAAGGATTAATAGTAGCAACCATGCATAATGGAAAGTTTTACCTTTCTCCTGTGCTTCCATACAATTTGTCAGAAATTCGTTGCATAAGAATTGCGCCCAATTGAACTAGACTCCTTCGGCGCACTGCTCCACAAGCGCAATAACAGGGGTTGGCACCTCATCACTGTGGTATTTCCTCATGAGTTTACTAGCTAGTAGCTGGGTGGTGACTCACACCCCGTGGTCATTGATGCTCGCTATTACATACCCACACTTTCCCTTTTCCAACTTATATTTAGCCTTCATTGTTTCTACAAGGCCCACATCGCTTCTGGTTCCAGCTATGTCTATGGGGTCATTCCCTTTAACTAGCAGGTGCATAATTCAGTGTACTAAATCAACTGTGATCAGAATTGGTTCTTCCAATTAGAGATACCCATCATGTATTAGACAGAGCAACTGTCAGATCACAAATATGGTGATGGTCGCATAGTGATAGTGGGGTATCCACCTTAGATTGAGTAAACTCGCCTTTTCCACACCTAGTAACCATTTGTGTGGTAATAACTTGTATGTGGCCAATTGGGGAAACTTGTTGCTATCTGCTAGATTCCAATATTTGAACTTGATACTTGGTACTTGGCCTAGCGGAAAACCATCAAACCTAATCTCATCTGGAAGAAACGGGGTTTACAGTGTACTCTTTGCAGCGTCTAGGTCCTTCAATATTTTGGTCGTCCCATTCCATGGAGAGACATATGGGGGTAATGAAAGTATTTGGAACGCATCATCTTCTTCCTCATCCTGTGCTTCAATCTAGGTGATCAGGGCTTGCAAATAATCGTCGTCCTTGGCGAGTTTGGTGGTGTCGGCCTTACACTTTTCAACTGCTGACCTTTTGCTGAATCTCAGTGATACCCTGACTAGCCCCATCGTCTGATTGTTTTTTGGGGTCATGGTGTGCATGGGGACTTTGGAACCTTAGGCATTGCAGTCACTTCATCTTGCTCTTCCTGGGTTGGATGCAGTTCTTTTGCGAACCATGCTCAGGTTCTTGCCATGGAACTCAAGGGGCATCTGGTAGCAGGGTGTTTGCTGGTCATCACTGGTTCAAAGCTCACCTTTCCTAGTGTTGTCCAAAGGGTGTTATAGAAGTACGCAGATTTGAAGATATCCCTTCCCTCCACTTCTCAGTCATTAATATCTTCTAGGCAGTAGATCTTTTCGTATCTATCTTAGAACTTCTGTCTTAATGACCCGCCGTTCACTCCTCTCTACCGTAGCTGGAACTTCTTGTCAGGAATAGTGGCTTTAACAGTCACCTGCCAACCTCACCACATGGCAGCACAACCCTTTTAACGCAGTTGCGGTCATGCTATCCAACTAGCCCTGCACGGAACCTTCTCTCCATGTCAACCTTCTACAAACTTGTTTATAGTCTCGTTCCCTCTTTCTACTATGGGGGGTGCTAAGACTATGCTTTCCATAGCTAGTTAGGTGGTCGCACCCTCAGTGTGATGTCTCAGCTTTCTTGCTAGCCCGGGCTGCAAGCACCTTTCAAGTTCCTTTGTAGCCACTATCTCTTCATGCACTACTGTGTGCGGTGTATCCTCCCATAGGTGCGGGCGCAACCATGCTAGCAGGGTCCCGGCTCGTTTTGGTTCTATGGGAAACCTGACCAGGAATAATTCCTTTATGTACAGACTTTCACGGCCTCCGTAGGAGTCGCTGCTATTCATCCTGTGGATTTCCTCTATCATGCCTTTCTTTCTTAGCTGCGCCCATGGTTCATTGATTTCGCGAGGCCAACTACTACCTTGTTTATTCTGAGCTCCCTACTCTCTTATTGTTAACAATCTCATCTTCGCCTCCCTTCCAGTATAGGCCCATTGGACCCATGGTATCTGCAACTTCTCAGTGGGTCATTTTATCGAGCGGACACTATGTGTGCTTCCCCTATTCCCCTCCTGACTTTGTCGCGGGCCGCTAGCGAATCAAATTGTAGGTTGGGTATCTACACAACATACACCTGTAGCCTAAGCTGGTGATGGATGGTTACCATGTTTGGCCCTCCAACCCATACGTACACCTCCCTCTGACATCCACACCACTTTCACCGAATCTTCAGGCATGTACTCCATTTGTGAGCAATTGTCGCACACTGTGCCTCCGCGGGGGGATCCTGTGGCTTTTGTCTCAGATTCGCCATTTCGCATTGGTCAACTGGTTCCTCCACTTTCGTGGAATCCTCATCAACGGGCCACTCCTTGGCCTCTATCATTACACATCATAGTGATCTAACCATCCTATTACAATTTAGTGTCATTACCTCATGTAATTGGTTTTTCCATCGTTCAATCTCTTCATCTGAGTTCGACATGCAGGAACTATCACAGTCCCATGAGATTCTTCCACCCACTATCGGATTCTCTCGGTCCTAATCTTGCACTATGATCTGGTGGATACAATCTAGTTCATCATCACTGTCCTTGTCACACACTGGCTCTATATAGCGTGATCCTTTGTCTGGGTCTAGCGGAACCACTATGCGGAGAGATTTTTTTCGAATATCATTTTTCGTTTGTTTAGGTTGATAACTCCATTCATATATGTTGCCTAGTCTATCCCTAACAATGTAGGATATGGGTTACTGTCATCCACAATTTCTGTGACCTCAAAATCGGTTTGTGTGCTTGCACCGTCAATGTCTATTGTAACTCCTTGCAATCTTCCCATAGGCAAGATCTTTTGTTGGTTTGCCATCCGTAATTGGATAGGAGACCATTGTAGTGTGGGCCTGCACATGCACTCCCAAGTCTGTTTAGGTAGGACATTTGTGCCTGACCCCAAGTCTAGAATGACTTGATCCATCTCATCGTCCCCAATTTGGGTAGTCAATCGCATTTCCTGCCTAGTGCGCAACACATGCTTGCCTAGTTTCTGGACCATCCGAAGTTCATCCGATCCTGCGCACCTAGTTATCAAGTCTTGCAATCCCTTCACTACTTTAATATCCCATAGTAGCTTCATGCATGTCTCTAAGAAGGTATTTAGCATAGACGTATCCCTCTCTGGCTCCGTTTGATCCTTGCTACCCAAAGTAGAAGATTTCGCGAAGCTCTTCTTAGCTTCCATAAATGTTTCCTTCGCACATTCCAAATCATATTCAGGTTGTTTTGTTGGGGCCTTATGAACCCATGCATCCTCCTCTGGTTACTTCCCCTTACCTTCTCTCATATTCACACCACGTCTGAGCATCATATTCATGTTAGGGTCTTACTCGCGTGGTTCAACCTTCATCATTTGGACGTTCTAAGTGGGAGTAGCTGGAAGCACCCTTTTTTCTCGCATCTGAGAAATTAGCGCGGGGCAATCAACTGCTTCAAGGTCAAATTGGTAATAGTACAGGCAACAGGCTCTGGTTCGGTTCATGTAATCACGTGCGTAGTGCCCCAATCCTCCACAATTATAGCAGATTAATTGTCCCCATCCGCATCTAGGTCCATTCCCCCTTGCCCTCGTCTGTGTCCTTGGAATCGGCCCCACGCTACTGCAGCGGTGGGATCCTGCCCTCGTGCCTCCATCTGCATCCTGTAAGCAGGCGTTAGATCCATAAAAAGCTCATAACTTCGACGTTTTCTTTCATCGTGGCCCATCATCCTACAAAAGTTGCAAAATAACTGCTGGAGGGGGGGTTGCCTCAAGTTCTGCAATAGATGATAGTTGTTTGTGGCGTGCTTTCCTCCCACCTAACAGATCACACACCATAGTGTGGGTGTTGTGCTTAGCCCTGCTTGTACCTCTAGTTGTGACAGGATTGTTCCCCCTGCTAGTAAGTAGTTTGTGAAGAGTGGACAATGATCCTTATCATGATCTTGGCCCTTACATTTGATACACCACACCTCTTTGCTCACTTCTGATCGCGGCGCTTGTTCTTTTTTTAAACTTTGCATCTCTAGACATAGGTTTTGGATTTGCGCATGGATTTTTTGAACTCCCAAACCTGAATCCTATATTGGGGTTTCATGCAACCTCATTGTGGTCTATAACGCTTCGGCCAGGGTTGAGATCTTTTGCTGGGATAGCACCATACTCAGATGTGGTGTCAAAGATGCCACAAACCATGTACAATGTTGCGCATCCGTTAAGGTCATGTTAGCCTCACGGATTGTGCTTTTCAATCTTTGATCAAGATCCCATGGGGTTTCACCGGGTAACATCGCTATCTCCTTGAACCCAATGACTGATTGTGTCTCTGATTTTGGCCAACCAAATTCTTTGTTCAATGTATCCTGGATTGCCACCATTCCTACATTTGGATGATCACTTGAGTACTTTATATACCATGTCAACACGCGGTCCTACAGTGCGCTAACTAGAGTATCCCTTTTGATGTTATCATCCATTATGCCTTGGGCTTCCCATACAACCTTTACCACAAACCAGAACTAACCTGGTTCCTCATTTCCTACACCTTTAAATACTGGCAATTTGACTACACTCGCCATCCCAACCTTTGGTGGTGGCGGAGGAGGGGTTGGTGAAGATGGATTTGATGTAGGTGAAGTAGGTGATGGCATGGACAGTGGTGTTATCAGTGGAATGCACTATTTAATCAATTGGGCTGCACTTCTTGGAGAGAACCCCCCGAGCTCCTCCTCACTTTCTCGCGATATTGAAATCAGGTGACTGTTCTCTAATTCTTTGGTTCCTCGGTAGCCACTTTCTGCTCCATGTCACAACGGACATTAATGAATGTGCATAATTTGTTTCTCACATAACAACATTTTAATCCAAGTATTCAACAATTTGGTATACTTACCCCGTGGTCCTTGAAGAAACTTATTTTCTGCTTCACTATAACTCACAGTTGTGTCTATCGTGAACTCAGTGATATACCCTCCTATTATCTGATCCAACCAGTGATCTACTCCGCATGCGATTTTATCTTCAGATGCTTCTAGCCCACGCACCAATTCTGGAGTCCACATCATGGGTTGATCTAGTCTGTACCTTCCCACGCTGTCAGCTAGCCTCATGATCCACTCGTACAACTCTGTTGAGAATGACGCAAAGAAGATCTCGTGATTCTCTATGTATATGTAACAATCCAACCACCTTTCTTTTGATATGCGTAGATTTATATTTTCCTGAACCACAAACTCATGGAGCTTCTAATCCAACCAATCTTCAAACTCTCTCTTTGTAGGGTTCTATTGTTTCGACATTAGACATCCCTTAGGTAGATCTCGGTCCCGGCAGCAGAACCATTTGTTGGCTTATTGTGCCCTGACCTAGGTTCAGAAGAGTTATTAACCAAACAAATCCCATAGCTACCGCCCCTTTTGGCAACAACCCATGGAGCGCGGACTGAGGTCTCACCCGAGGTAGTAGGGGAGGGTGTTGGAACTAGGCTTCCGCACCCTTGGGATGTCTTGATGTGGTCTAGAGGGGTCGCAGACCATTTTGTGGCCTCACACTACTCTAATTCCGCATAGATTCAGAACAAGGAAAATCCTTAATACTTATTATTAATGAGTTTATTATAGATCAGATATACTTCTTACGGTCTTTAAACATTTAATAGAGATATCTAGGGTGCGCACCTGGAATTGTTATAGATTTTCATAAACTCTAAACATAAGCATATGCACACAGATCAAACAGATATATAAACTAGAAATTAACCAGATCCACAATATTTCAGAATCAAGATAGTATTTCAGAACCAACTTATATTTATTGATATTCTCTTCAATACAACCAGATCTGCCATGCACACTCAGCTGCAAGGGTCAATGCACACAACTGCGAACTCTACTAGGCCTCTGTGCACAAAGCTGCAAAGCCTCTATCTATCTACCACCACCCTTGACTTGGACTTACAGATGCAGAAAATACCATCTTCACACAACCATAACACCGAGATCCAAGACAAAGACTTCTCCAAAAGAACTGACTTCTATCCATAGATCCTTGCTCTATTTACACATTCTCATGGTTTGCAAATCATGGGCAGGCCGACTCACTTCTTATTATTTTACATTATTTCAGGCGGACAACCCTTTGACTTGACTTCTTACAATTCACACTCCACGCACTTCGTGGAGTCTTTACCATACTCTTTCCAAAATTTGTGGACTTTGGGTCCCAAAACAATTACGCAGGGCCTCTGCTACCCAACAGGTGGTACGTATAGTGGCTCTTTCTATCATCACGTGGCCCCTCTACAAAATGGGAAACAATGAAATATTACGAAGATATGTACTTGAATTTGAACGAGGGTAAATCCTCGCAGAAGCACAGGGAGGGGTTGTACGAGGACACTATGCAGGATGGATGACGACACAGAAGATTCTTTGCACTGGTCTGTGGTGGCCAACGCTACATCAGGATTTGAAAGCATACTGACGGGCCTACAACATATGTCAAAGGACTAGGAAACCATCAAGAAGGGATGAGATGCCACTCAATCCATAGATGACGCTGCAGCCATTTGAAAAATGTGCAATAGACTTTGTGGGGCGAATCAAACCTCAGGGGAATATGGGTTCGTGCTACATCATCACCATGACAGAGTACTTGACTCAATGGGTGGAAGCATAGCCGGTTAAGGACTACATGACCACTATAGCTGTGAAATTTTTGTTCGACAACGTGTTGACATGGTTTGGGTTCCCAAAAATTTTAATGAGTGACCGCGGAACGCACATCCTAAATGAAACTATTAGCACACTCACCGAGGAGTTCTAGGTGTATCATCAGCAAAGTATGCCATACCATCTGCAAGCTAATGGGATGGTAGAAGCATTCAACAAGATTCTGGAGACTGCACTAACCAAAGTGTGTAACACACAGCGAAATGACTGGGACTTACGCATACTTGCCATATTATGGGCATACAGAAATACATGCAAGAAGATGATGGGTTAGACACCTTTCAGGTTAGTATATGGCACAGAAGCAATCATGCCAATGGAATACATCATACCCAGTCTCCAGATAGCAGCGATGGTAGGCATGTCAAACCACAAAGCTTTGGAAGAGAGGCTCATGCAATTGGAAGAACTTGAGGAAGAATGGTTTTTGGTAGGATTCCATTAGTAGGTACAAAAACAGCACGAGAAAGCTTGGAAAATCACCATATCAAGTTTCACATGTTCAAGATAAATGAATTAGTGTTGCTGTATGACAGCAAGTTGGAAACATTTCCTCGAAAATTCTGAATGCATTGGTTGGGGCCATATGTGGTAAAAGAGGTCATAGACAAAGGCACGATCCAGCTTGTCAAACTTAATGGATAGCCCTTCCCTAGAAGAGTAAATGGCAGTTGCCTGAAGCCCTACATGGGTGTGTCAGTTGTCTGAATAACTGACAGAAGCCCAGCCTTTGCGACCCGAGGAGCCGGATAGAGGTGCGTGACTATAAACATAGGTACTAGAAGCTAACATTGCAGTAGAAGATCAAGTCAGATGTAGATGATTTTGAAGTAGAAAGGGAGAAAATCCAAAAAAGGGCAGCATCGTGAGTTGTGGAACTTAATGCTACATAGGCATAGGGAGCTGTGCGAAAACAGGGGTGCACGCAGGGTCAGTATGTCACAAGGGTCATGATCACGCAGAAGGGCTACGCGAATAGACAAGGAAGTGACCATTGGTGTCACTATTCATGACAAGATGTCTAAGTTAAGGCAAAAAGGAGTGGGCGGTGGGAAATTAAGATACAAATTAAGAGCCAGATTTAGAATGATCTACCATAAATCTCGCATTAATAACCCAAAGAAGGGTGGAATAGTCAAATTTGAATTTCAAGCCTATAAATCACAACTGGTCATCCATCGAACAAACTATGGCATCTTGAGAATTAAGTTATTGCGCTATCCAATAGGTATGGACCCATCAAACTTCGATGCTTTGAGAGTAAGCCCAGTGTTTGCAACATTGCCAAAAGAGACACAGGACCTTCGAGACAACGTACTGTCGACAGCCAAGGTCGTCGCGCTGAGCCCAATGCCAATGGTGGGAGATGTTTCAGAAATTCCTAGACAGGTAGCAGGACTAGTTCGAATGTCACTGTGAAACTTGTGGTCTGGTAAGTGATCTATGAAAGATAAGGGCAAGACGGTGAATCTTGAGACAAAAGATGAAATTCTATTTAAAACTTTGTCTTTGGGCCACGTGCCCATGACAAAAATTGAAGATTGGGACGTCGCGAACAACAACAACTCTCTTGCAAAAATGAAACACAAGCTTTAGCAGACATTGAGGATACTGAACTAGAGATCACAAGCTTGTTTCTCTTTCACAAATAGTGCATGCATTTGGCATCTTAGCTAGAGCTAAAATCCTATGAGAGGTCACCTTTTGTTAACCTAGGAGAGCAGAATGAGCATCATCAGTCAAGAAAATTAGTAGGGGCAATGGAGCAAGATCTTGAAGAAGCATTGTAGGAGGCAATGACAGAGCAACAGATTGTAATGCGCCACTCATAAGGGTGGCAGACCGCAAATCCTAGGTAGCGTGACTCGCCACACTGACAAGGTGACTCGAGACAAGTCATGATTATTGTGTTGGGGGCTTGTTGGGCAGCAGATCCCCCATAACAGATTGTTGGGGTTTGTAGCCTGAATTTTGGTCAAATGTAATGTAAGACCCCACAAAATATGGGTGCAGAGTGCAAGAGTCTAGGGTAGTCCACCCTAAAATATTGTAATTTAATATAGAATGTGTCGGCCTACCCATGGTCCACGGACCATGGGAAAGTATAAATAGAGTGAGGCTCTAAGTGTAGAAGTAAGTTTGGTTAGTCTTGATCTAATTATTATGGGTTTTTGAATGTGATATTCACTTTGAGTTTGTAACTTTGAGTCTTGGGTTGTAGGACTAGGAAGAGGCTCTACAGTTGTGTGCGCAGAGGCTTGGTAGAGTCCGTAGCTATGTCGGTGGACCCCTGCAGCTGAGTGCACAGGGTGGAGTTGGGATAGTAATGGGACAGAAGTTAATAAAAGCTAAGTTGACTCTGAAATATTGTGCATCTATTTACAGATCTATATGTTTATGCTTCTGTTATATGTTTATGGATCTATTTACAGTTTATGGTTATGTGCACTGGTTATAAATGTTGAATGATTGATAAAGATTACTAGGCCCACAAAATTAAGTAAGATCTATAATAATAGCACAATAAGATTAGAGGATCTAGATAGTGCCCCTTCACGCTCTGTACAGAGCTATGTGAAGGTTAGACAGCTGTGCGGAGCTGCATAGGTGCACAGGATCGGTTCGCAACCTTTCCAGATCTCGTCAACACATCCCTACGGTGCGGAAACCTAGTTCCAGCACCCTCCCGTACTACCTCAGGTGAGACTTCAGTCCACACTCCACGGAATATTGCTGAGAAGGCCAGTAGTTTCAGGATTAGTTTGGTTAAATCACTTCTAAACCTGGGTCAGGCCCCAATAAGCCAACACGAACACCCTCCCAAAAACTGAAGACGTAGTAGGTCCGTCTGTGTTAGGTATCAGGGCAGCCCACCTCAATCACCTTGTGTAAGTCCCTAAAAGCTTTGCCACTAATGATACCTCAAATCACAGACACTACTAGGGGGGACATAGTCACAGATAGTACGCAATGTGGGTAGGATACTTGAGTCCTTGACTCAGCTCTGAAATCCCTGAAGGAATCCCCAATACACAAAATATCCAAAGGAGTTGCAAGTGAAGGCAGATTACCTTCACTTACAGTTTGATGTTGTCTCGTATTTTGCTCCAGTTTTACTAGAGTGGTCCCAGTAGTAGGAGTGCAGCAAGATTTTTCTCTCTTTTAATGACACTAGTTTGGTTTTCGATCTTGGGCATTTTACTCACACTACCTATCCCAAGATCCTAGCTTGAACTAATGTTAGTTTGCTCAATAAAGAGTTACTAATTGATTTTAGGTAAATTTAATGTGTACATTTTTATTGTCTTCAGTAGGGGAGTTGGCGTATGAAATGTGATGAGACTCTGACTCAAAAAATCATGGACAAGATAATGCTTTAAAAAAATTTCAATTCGATGAAAACAAGTTGTATTCTACAGGTGAGAGTTTTTCACATATTTATATTCTTTCCATGCATCCTAGTCATTTAACACATGCATAACCAACATACATCTTTCCAATGTTTTCCTAACAACTACTTGAAACCAAAAATAAAGCAGCTTTTAACCAGCTAAACAGAAGAGTGAATAAAAAATGTGGATACTTCTTTCATAAAAAATTCTTTTAAGAAAGAAAAACAAAAATTATTTCCTAAAAAAAACTTTTAGGAGACCTATTTTACTAAAACATTGTAGTAACAGATCCTCTTTGATTCCATGAGTAGGTGTCCTATCCCTTTTGGTTTGCAGACACAATTGGAAATCAAGGTTTTGGGAGACTAACACTCTGTAACAGTGGCCACAGAGAGTTACTGGGTCCACTAATGCACCGTGTATGCAAACACATAGCTTTATAAAGCACTATGTAGTCTGCTAACTTGCGTTAGTGTGGGGAAACAACTCAAAGCAAGGCTTCTCAGATCAGATTCAATGATAAATATATGTAGGCAAGATGTAGCAATGTTTTGGTGGGTTAAAAAGGGAATGCAGAAGTATAGGGAGGTCTTAGAAGGAGGAAAAAACTGAGAACTATCTAGGTAAATTGAGAACTAGATGTATAGTCCCTAGTGGAGTCACCAATTATGTTATAGGATAAAATGCACAGTGTATGGAGAATGAAGATACCCTCAAAGGTCTTCCCAGGACCTTCGGCAGAGTATAAGATTATCTGCAACCGTCACAAAGTTACATGCATGTTCATAAACAATAACTAACTATCAAAGTAGGAGAAGTAGATTACCTCAAGCCTCCGTGTAGATTTTCTGGAGAGCATAATGCAACTAGGTGGAAGTCCCCTGAGCTCACTCTATATCAAGTCCTCCACATAGAAGAGACAAGCATAATCACAACATACAACTCTAATAGCTAATACATGAATACATAAAAGAACATCTAGTTACACATCACTAATCTACTCATGCTAAAAGGTATTGGACAAACAAATGAATGAATGATAGTACCGATACCACAGAGTAGATAGTACAACTGCAGTTCTATATTAATATTGGAAGAGTGATTACAACCATCTATTGCATCAGCATTCCCTTACCCCTCCAGCTTCTCTCTCTCTCTCTCCCTTCTTATCAACTTCTTATGATTTGATAAATGCTCGACAATCAAGTATGCTATCCTTTCAAATGATCTGACCCCTATCACCATAGCCCTAGCTTTGTTTATGTAGCAATTGCATTAGGGTTTCCAAGTTCCTCCTTGAGTTCCCTAGGGTAAAAGCAATGAAGTTGCCATGCTTTTCAACTCTTTCCCATTTACCTCCTTCATTACGATTAGAAATCCTCAAAATAGGTCGAATATGGATGTTTCCTTGCTTTTCTTGAGTGATTTTAGGAGCAAATATCTAGATATTTATGAGTCAACTCATTCATTTGACCCTTAGAACTTCACTAGGATCCACTAATGTTGTTCCCGAACTAGTAAATTGAGTTAGTTGGGTCACTAACACACCCTTAGGCTTGTAGAGAAGCTTTATAAGGTAGGTTGTTAGTGTATAGCCAACGTTAGTGTGGAAACAAGGCATGTGATCTTGGTCTTTGCTTCAACTATCATGTCTTTCCCCTTTGAGTTGATGAGGGGGTCAATTTGCTGTATAATAGTGAAAGATAATATTTGAGAAGAAATCACTCTGCATAGTAGTGCTCCCTGGACCCTCCAGAAGGATCATGGTATACTGAACCAGTCCGCAATTATGAAAATGATAATGATTCAGACCAGATTTATAATATAACGGTGTGAGATCGGGACTGGGTGAATCCAACAGAAGATGAACGTATTGCATGGGACAACAAAATTTCCTCCACATCATATTCAAATGAAGAAATTGAGCACTGGAAGAATCAAATCCATGAAGTATGTACGCTGTGTTGTAATCTGATGACCAAGTCATTGCACTGTGTATCATCAGAGGTAAGAAATATATCTTACTATGATGGTTTAACTGATGTTGATCACTTTTTGGATACATTTGAGAGATAAGTGCCAGAGGAACATCATTTCCAGGCCTTGGACTAGGTGTTGCATGTTACACCTGCGAGATGTGGGGCACACAGAAGGACAATTTTGATGATTGGTGCATATACAGAAAAATGATGAGAGTGTGATTTGGTCACCCACAAGGCTAACTGAAAAGTATGATGATAGAAATGATCTGCGCAAGCATTTTGCCAAATTTACTGAAGCATATGGAGCGAAACCTCAGCTAGAGTGGGTACATCTGTTTTGTCATACTTTGGATGTTATACCAATGAATTGGTACTTGGAGACAGAACTTTGCCATGGCACTGAAGAATGGGATGTTTTGCGCCAAGGATTTTTTATGACGTTCAACTTTGAGGATGGGTTTGAATGTATCGATGAAGCATTGTAGGAGGTTAAGGCAACAATATTCAGGATACTATAGGATCCTCTAGATTTTAGTCAACATGATTGGAATACCAAGCTAATCCATGCACTAGAGTGCTACAATGTAACAACAGAAGAAGAAGATGAAGACCCGAGGAAGATTAATATTCCAGAGACTAAAGGTCATTGTGAAGTTCAGGGACCGCAACTAGACAACACAAACATAACCAAGCCGCTCAAAGCCAACTAGGTGAACATTGGCATGGAGGAAGAGCTGAAGTTTGCAAATATTGGGGATTACTAGGATGATGCGATAGTAGGTAAGGTCCCCGAACTACTCCATGAATATCATGATCTCTTCTGCATGAAGTTTTCAGATCTAAAAGGGATAATAGGGGACTTGGGTGTCATGAAGATCACTCTAAAACCGGACATGAAGCTAGCTAAGCAAAGACCTTATCGCCTCAATTTGAAGTGTAAAGAAAGGGTATGCTTTGAGTTGGATAAGATGCTCGTGGCAGTTATTATTGAACCGGTGGAAGAATCTGATTAGGTGAGCCCAATAGTAGTTCACGAAAAGAAGCAGAAGGATGAAATAAGGATATACGTAGATCTTTGGAAGTTGAATGATGCCTGTGTGCATGATTCCTTCCCAAATCCGTTCACCGATGAGGTGATGGATAATGTTGGTGGCTAAGAAGCATATTTATTTACTAATGGGTTCTCAGGGTACCATCAGATCAAGATCGCATGGAATGATAGAAGTAAGATGACCTTTGTGACCAAGTGGGGATGCTTTTAGTACACTGTAATGCCTTTTGGGCTGAAGAATGCATCGTCGATCTTTTCACGTGTAGTCTTCGCGTGTTTAAGGATTTCATTCACACATTTCTTGAGGTATACTTTGATGATTGGACAATGTTTGGATTGGTAAATCCCCATGTGGCAAGTCTATGCTTGGTGCTAGATACATGCTAAAGGTACCACATCTCACTCAATCTAAAGAAATGTTTGTTTTCTATCCCTTTTGGGATCTTGCTAGGTCATGTGGTATGCAGACAAGGCTTGATGGTAGACCTTGCGAAGATCACAGTCATAATCAATTTGGAGGTGCCAAGAAGTGAAATAGTTGCACGCAATGCTGAGGCATACAGGATACTATAGGAAATTCATTAAGAGCTATGCCTAGATCAACACACTGATGGAAAAACTGTTAAAGAAGGATGTTATGTTCTGTTGGAATGAAGAATGTCAAAAGAGCTTGGATGTGCTAAAGGAGAAAATGTTGACCATGCCGATCCTAGTCTTCCTGGATTGGAAGAAGGAATTTCATGTGCATGTGGACGTGTCATGTATTATGCTATGAGTGGTGTTGTCATAGGCTAGTGAAGGGGACTTGGATCATCCTATAGCATTCACAAGTAGGAAGTTGTCCAAAGCTGAGAAAAATTATTCCACTACAGAGCATGAATGATTAGCTACGGTGTACGCGCTCCATAAGTTCATGCATTATCTATTGGGTGGACATTTTAAGATGTATACAGACCATTATGCATTTAAATACCTAGTCAACAAGCTTGTGTTGGGGGGGAAGATATGCAGGTTGCTATTGTTGTTCCAAGAATATTATTTTGAAGTTATTGTGAAACCAAGATGATTGAATGCAGGGATGGATCATCTGTCATGCATTGAAACTCGAGAAGAGCCTACTAATTTGGAGGAAGGAATTCCTAACACGCAACTCTTTGTAGTAAGAGTCATGGACAAACACTTGAAGATATTATACACTTCCTAATGACAAGAACGGCTCTGGAAGGATATACAAGTCAACAGAAGAAGGAACTGGTGGTGCGTGCGACAAACTTTTCTATCATTGCAAGGCACTTCTACAAAATGGGATCATATTAGATATTGTGACATTATGTGCCAGAGTTTGAATGAAACAACATCCTCGCTGAGGCTCGTGGTGGACCTTGCATAAGGATTCAAAAATGTATTGTAGGGCATGCGATGCATTCCAAAGGACTAGCAGACGCTTGTGGAGGAATGAGCTTCCACTGAATCTGCAAATATCATTACAGCCCTTCGAGAAGTGGATAATTGACTTTGTGGGACCGATTCAGCCTCAGAAAAGAAGATGGTACATGATACATCATCACTGCGACTGAGTATTTAACGAGATGGGTGGAGCCACGACCTGTGAAGGACTGTACAAGCGTAATAGTAGCAAAGATCATTTTTGAGTATGTATTGACAAGGTTTGGTTGTCCAAAAATTTTAATGAGTGATCATGGTATGCATTTTCTTAATGAGATGATCAGCGTGATGATGGAGGAATTTCATGTTTACCATAAAAAGCGTATGCCTTATCATCCACACACTAATGGGACCATGGAAGCATTTAATAAAATATTGGAGAGCTTGCTAACAAAGGTTTTCAATGCTCAAAGAAATGAATGAATGTGCACACCCTCGATGCTATGGGCTTACAGAACAACTTGCAAGAAGCTGACTGGACAAATGCCATTAAGGCTGGTTTATGGCATAGAAGCTATGGTGCTGATGGAGTACATTGTACTTACTCTATGCATAGTAGCATTCACATGAATGGCAGATCGTGGAGCCCTAGAGGAGAGGCTCGCGTAGTTAATAGAGCTTGAAGAGGATAGATTTCTAGTTGGATTCCATCAACAAGTTCAAAAGGTGCACAAAAATGCATGGCACGAACGACACATCAAACTATGCACCTTCAAGGTAAATGATTCAGTTTTAATATATGACAACAAGTTTGATAAATTTCTAGGAAAATTTAGGATGCATTGGCTAGAGTCATATGCCATCAAGGAGATTACCAACAGTGGAGTAGTTTAGTTGGTAAAATTAAATGGGGAACCCTTCCCATGAAAGGTGAATGACAGTCAATTGAAGCCATATACTAGCGATATGCCTAGATGACTACATGATGGAAGCACAATCTTAGCACTACAGGCAATTGAAAAGAGGCACGGGACTATAAACTACATTGCCTTGGTTCTGGAGCTATGCGATTGGGCAATTGCGCGGAATGAAGGAATGTAACAATGTCAGTAGAAACATGCAGGGAGTTGTGCTATCAAAGAAGGGATTACATAGGGCCACTAGAAAGTGACCGTTATGGTCACTGTTCATGATTTGATGACGAAAAAACCACTAAATGGAGTGGGGGGTGGCATTTAAGTCAAAATTTAAGTGCAAGATCATTGACAATCTGTTTCCAATCTAGCATTTATGAACAAATTTTTGGGGGAACGGTCGGATTTCAATTCAAAAATACTTATAATTTAAAGATGGCTACCCAATGAAAAACACTTGGAATATTGAGAATTGAGGTGTTGAGCTCTCAGGCATGTATGAACCGTGAGAAAATTGAAACTTTGATAGTGAGTTCAGCATTTGAGAGGTTGCCGAAGGAAACACGGGATTTTTTTTCTAGCATCATTTTAGCGCCCACAGAAACTGTGAGTGTTGGAGAAGCAATGGAGGATGAGGGAGTTGCCTTGGAGGTGGCAATGGCAGTTGAGGAGGCTACCTCAAAGATAGAAAGTGTTGAAGTACCAGTAGAGGTACCCAAATCACCAAGTTCACCCAGGCTGAGGCCTACATTGACCAAAGAGTGTCTGAAAATGAAGAAATATAAGTAGAAAGTGACACCGTCGGTGCGTGTGTCACCGAGAAAACACCCACAGAAGGAAAAGCCTACTGCATGGGTGAAGGGCAAGGTAGTTGACCTGGAACCTGAAGAAGACATTGAGGATATCAATATGGGTGGGGAAGACAATGACATGAGGGCATAGGGCATTGATGTTGAAGGATCCGACCCTATCTCTAAACTTCCTGAATACATTCCTCTATGCCGAGGCAAGGAAAAGGTCCCAAAGGACATTGATAAGAGTAAAGTCACATTGCATACACCGTTGATGCCAGAAAAGATCACATTTGAAGGATTGCACTTATCACGTGTCTGCCATTTAAAGCTGGAGGATTGGGATTTGGCTGATACGGAGCGTCTTCCCCACTTAGCGACTCATCAATTCATGCACCGTGTATTCTATAACGACTCTAGTGTGACCGCACTAGAGCCAAGGAAGTGGATAAGAGGGGTGGACAAGGTAGGACTACTAAACATGCTATGGGTGCTGCATTACAACTACACACCCATAACCATGATAGTGATCAAAGAGCTACTATGCTTGGTGCACAATGGGTGCCTGTGGTTAGAAGAACCAACACTGATCACTGACATGCTAATCCATAGGATCACTCAGTTGTCGCATTCAGGGCTAAATCCGGCCATGGCATTTGGTGAAAAGGCAAGTGAGTATGACCCTGTTGAGCAAATGAAGGACAAATTTAAGCTCATTAAGAAGCCTCGTGGCTACTCCATTTCTAGTATAACTAACCCTATGGTTAAAGTAGCCACCCATATCTTGGCTGGGAAAATTATGAGGAGGTTTCGTGCAGATGAAGTGTCAGCACCAATCGTATCATTAGCAGCCCATTGCATAGAAGGTGTACAATGCAACTAGGCATGCTACCTTTGCAGTGAGTTCCTCGCAAACTGTAGAGAGGTGCAGGATCAGAGAAAAGCTTTTCACTATGCATGGATGCTATTATCCATAGTACTGGTTGAAGTGGAGTTACTGGAGGGTAGTTAGTTTCCTCCTGTCGCACAAGATTTACCAGAAGCAGTGAAGTTCACTTCGCTCTGGGCCACCAAGGACCCCTAAAGGATCAACGATAGAAATATATTTTGGATCTTGATGGAGATGAGTATCAACATGGCCATCGACCACAAACCACAGTTATCACCGACTATCTTCGAATAGTTGACAGAGTATGTGGAGTTCAAGGAAGACTTCCACTGTGTCTGTATGCGAGCGCAGAAGGACCCTGAGCAAAAGTGGTATGACCTTCCATACCTGGCCACAGAGGACATAATCATGGCCATCCTCAACTGTTGGCCAGCATAGTGGCACATGACCTTAGACTTGACAACTGGTTCTAGTAAGTCTGCAGTGACATGTAAGAAGGAAGAGGCCAGACTAAAGATGGAATAGTTGGTCGAAAAGAGGAAGAAAGAGGCTGAGGACAAAGCCAAAGTAGAGCATGTTTCCAAAAGGTAGATAGAAGGGCAGGAAGAAGAGGAGGAGCATGACTCCAACAGAAGTCAGAAATCTCCTTCCCCGAAGATAGAAGATGAAGAGTGGTGATCGAAATAGGGAGGAGAAAACTCGGAGACTACTCCGTTCCAGGTTAAGCGCAACAGGGAGCAGGAGAAAATAGGGCCATGAAAGAAGTGCAAGGCCAGCAAAAAGTCCCTTGACCGAATCACCTTGACAGAAGGTGATTTGAACAGAATTAGTGATGCTATTAGGGATGCAGCTACGGAACTACTATAGCAGTTTGAGCAGCGGCAACAACAGGCCTCGGGTTCCATTTAAATGGGTTTATGCGAGTTGTAGATCTAGGCATCACAGATGCAAACTAGTGTGGGGCGAAGCAACACGACATCAAGTAGCTTGGTGCCTGGAACTTTAGAGGCAGCAAAAATGGTGCACATGCTGGATCCCCATGCCATAGAGCTACGAGATGGAGCGATGACTATAGAAGTAGAAGTTGATAGGGCCACTGTCAGTGCCCTCAAGAGGGTTGGGAAAAATTTGGTTGCGCTTCCAAGTGAAGCCCTTCACAAAATGCAAGATGGTGTGATCACAGAACTTCGAGCTCGGGAACAACGCACCCTGAACACTCTCAGTGAGAAGAAGGTGAAAAACACTCAATTGGTTGTACAGAAGAATTTTTCCATTAATCTTCTTAATTCCACCATGGAAAACAATGAGCATATGACCAAGGTGGTTGCTGAGGAATGTAGGACTCTTCCAGAGCTGGATATTCCTGAATATTCTCTAGTGGATGTGAGAATTTAGAAGCTCGTTGCTGGAGTGTGCGAAGTGAGAATAGAGTTGGTTAAGGTTCAATTTGAACTAAACCTAAAAATTACAGATCTCAAGTTGAGGGCCTAGCCTTTGACTCCACTAGAGGTTAAAGAGCAGTGCACGACCACTGCCAAAGATGTAGTAGCAGCTGTAGATGTCGCCGTGAAGGAGTGCACTATGCTCTTCGAGTAGTTGCTTAAAGCAGTCACCAGCCTACAGGAGGATCCCAATGTGCAGAGGCTAAAAATAGAGTGTGGGAGCTGTAGCAGAGATATGATGAGGTTAAAATGACAACGTGCACCGTCACCATTATGCAAATGTTAGAGAACTGCAAAAAGCAAAGACACTTAAAGAATAGGTGGATGCAACACAACGCAAGGAGGAAGTACTAAAGGCTAGATTGGAGCCTTGGATAGAGAAATATTATGTAATCACTACCTCTATTGAAGGGAAATTTGCCAGTCTATAGGTGGCATAGCAGAAAATACAGGCAGACATCGTAGAGATAGCAACGAACCCGTTGGTCGAGTGGGTGAAGTAGGTGGCAACACAATGTACCGACGAAATTGCAGTGGTACAGGGGGATCTGGGAGGTCTTCGTGACAAGATCTCTCCACCAGCAGAGTGCTTTGAGGGCGAGTCACCAGATTTGTGTTGGGGGCTTGTTGGGAACGGGTCACCTGGGGTCAATTTTGGGGTTAAAAGCCCAAGTTTTGGGGCTAAAGGTCCAAGTTTTGTATAAAGAATGTAAAGTCTACGCATTTTGTGGTCACGGAGTGTGAATATGTAAATAGTCAAAAGTTTCTGCCCTTATTTTAGATAGTTTGTGTCAGCTTGATGAGATCTGGCCTTGGTTTGCGGGCCATGGGAATGTATAAAAAGAGAGTTTTAGAAGAATATAAGTTAAGTTCTTGGTAGAGTTCTAAGTAATTTTTTGGGTCTGTGAGAGCTAAGAGTGAGAATATTAGCATAGGAAGAGGCTCTGAAACTAAGTGCACAGATGCCTAGGGTAGAAGTACATGCCAGTAGAGTGACTCGAGGGCAAGTCACTGGATTTGTGTTGGGGGCCTTTTGGAAATGGGTCCCATGAGGTCAATTTTGGGGTTAAAAGCCCAAGTTTTGGGGCTAAAGCCCTAAGTTTTGTATAAAGAAAATAAAATCTCCGAATTTTGTGGTTGCGGAGCGCGAAGATGTAAATAGTCAAAAGGGTTTCTTCCCTTAGTTTATATAGTTTATTTCATCTTGATGAGATTCGCCCTTGGTCCGCGGGCCATGGGAATTTATAAAAAGGGAGTCTTAGAAGAATCTAAGGTAAGTTCTTGGTAGAGTTCTAAGTAAGTTTTTGGGTCTGTGAGAGCTAAGAGTGAGAGTCTTAGTGTAGTAAGAGGCTCTCTAGTTGAGTGTGTAGAGGCCTAGGGTAGAAGTGTGTAGTTGAGTTCGTGGACCCCTGCAGCTGTGTGCGCAGGGTAGTCAGCGTCTGTACTGGAAATCTGGATTATTCAATAAGGAGAAGTATTTTTGAATTACTTGTGTATTTTAATTTTGTTAATTGCATGTGATTATGTTACATTAAACACTGGGTTTATGTTCTAATGCTATTCTAATGCATGAATCTATATGTTTCTCTTTGTTATATGAATGCAAGTAAAGATATATGTTTACGCGAAGATAATCATAATTAAATGTTAAGACTATACGAAACTAAGATAATCTGAGTAAATATAGAAGTAAGAGTAATTACAGAGGTGCGTAAGTGCCTGATCTATCTATTTATGGTACACAAAGGATTGTCATAGACTTTTGCGGAGGCTTCAAGGACGAATAAGAGAAGTACATTAATAAGCCCTAAAGGGCTTATCAATCTATGTGAAGGTAGATTGAAGGTCTAAAAGAGACATTGCTACCATCTTAGGGTGCGGACACTTGGTTCCTACATCCCCCCATATTGCTTCAGGTGAGAATTTAGTCTGCACTCCATGGATTGATGCCGAAAGGGCCATTAATGTAGGCATTTTCTTGGCTACTTAATGTTGAACCTGGATCAGGGCCCATCAAGCCAAAATTCAGTTTGAACAAAGAATTTAGTAAACCTAAGTATGACTCGCAATCAATAGTTGGGTTCAAGGAAAGTATGATGATGGTTGGTGAAATGCCTTAGCAGTTAGATCAAAGATTGAAGTGTGTGATCCATGATGCTAACATGCAACTCACAGATAGTCAGCACTGCGAGTGGTTTATAGCCTCGCTCCTACCCCACCTGAGGATTGCTTTATCACAATAGAAGATGGGGACTCAAGTGGAAGCCCTAGAAATCACGATGATATTGCGTGAAATTCTTATTCAAGATGTGTCTTTGGGAGTTCAACAAATTCACTCATAGTTGCAGAAACTTTGCTTGGAATTGCAAAGCTTGAAAAAAGAAAAGGAGGCTAGGCTAGAGGTACCCAAGGAAGTCTGATGCCTCAAGTGTAAGAGCCATGGGCATGATATAGATCACTACACTATCTTCACATATTATATCACAGGGCAGGGACCAATGCCCATGAGGTAGGAAGTGCGAGTAAGACAAAGTACGGGGCCCATGCTATGGTGTGCTATTTGTCTGGTGGCTAGAAAACATGTAACAAATACTTTTCATTTGCTGCAAAAGTTTGTTCAAACACTGCAACAATTGTTCTGCAATTTTTGTAAATCGATGGGCCATGATGAGCACCACTGTCGTAGCTATGAATTGATGATGGAAAGAACGCCTACCTATCAAATGCAAGAAGAAACTTGGCCTTTAGATTAGGGCACTAGGGGAGCACATGGAGGATATTAGGGGCGTGGATGAGGCCATGGAGGAGAAGGACTTGATAGAGGTTGTTGACAGGTTATTTTCTATAATGGTGGGATGCTAGGAAACTACGTGTGCGAGTGTCAGAATCAAATGCGTCTGTCATGCCAATACTGCACTTAGTTTGACTATACGATAGAAGAATGCCTTGTGCTGATAGCCAAGATGTAGGAGAAGAAGACACAACCTTAGCACCCTACACAGAACTTACAGATGATGAGGGCTGAGCCCTGCGAGGATGATCCAAATGTGAATATAGTGATGAGAAGTGGAGTAACGACTGGGGACAACAAAGGAAAACAACCTGAAGAGAATGGATGGGTCCGCAAGACCCTAGAAAAGGAATTCAGCTTTGATCTAGAATGTGCAAAGGAGATATTTATTAAAGTGAAGAAAAGATTCATTGAGGAATCTACCTCAGGAAGTTAAGACAAACTACAAGAAACCAACGTGCCCACAGAGATTGATCCCTCTGTACTCACCACGTTCTTGGAAACTTACATGAAACTTTTGCATGATAGCAAGGTTGTGATGGGGATATAGGAGTCAATAAAGAAGTGTGCTGGTAAGGAAAATACTCCTGGTGGACACCGCGTAGTCAAAAATATTGGAAAACACAAGGCAAGAACTGGGTGCGAAATGAGCCTCACTGCGCAGATAGGAGATTATGAGATGGACCAGGTTATTTTAGATCTGGGATATGACACAAACATTTTCCTAAACAGACATGGGAGAGAGTGGGGAAACCTACGCTATAGTGGTCTCTGATTCAACTGAGAATGGCGAACCAGTAGAAGATTATCCCTATGGGACAAATACATGGAGTCACTGTAGATATAGAAGGTACGAGTGCACTAGCTGATTTTGAAGTAATAGATATTGTTGATGATAGTAATCCATATCCCATGCTCCTTGGAATTGATAGGGCCATTTATATGAATGGAATCACCAACTTGAAGAAGTGGACAATGTCATTTGAAAGAAAGTCACTCTGCATTATAGTGCCATTGAACACTTCAAAAGGGCCGTGAACTGGTCCATGACTATGAATAAAGTGATGATGACTTGGATCAGATTTAGAAAATAACAGCGTGAGACCAAGACTGGATTACCCCAATAACTGATGGATGGATTACATGGGACCATGAAAGCTCTTGTACCTTGGATTCAGATGAGGAGTTGGAGCACTGGTAGAATAAGCTGCATGAAGTATCTGCACTGCACTGCAACATTTTGATTAAATGGTTGTGCTATGTGTCATCGGAGGTAAGAAATTTACCATATTATGACTATGTAATTGATGTATATATATTTTTGGATGCCTTTGAAGGAGAAGTCCCTGAGGATCATCACTTCCAAGTGCTAGATTTGGCACTGCACGTTATGCCCACACGGTGGTGGGTACACACAACAACATCTTTGATGAATGGCATGATTACAGGAGAATGACGAGGTTGTGATTTGGTCATACTAAAGTGCGATTAACTAAAAAGTATGATGGCAGAAATGATCTGTGCGATCATTTAGCAAAATGGACTAAACTCTACATAATAGAGCTACAGCCAGAGTGGGTGCACTTATTCTGTCATACTTTGGATATAATCCTTATGAATTACTACTTGGAAATCAAGCTCCGCCATGGCACCGCAAAGTGTGATATATTAAGGGAAGCTTTCCTAATGACATTCAGTTTTGAAGATGGGTTCGAAAGCATTGATGAAGCTCTACAAGAGGTTAACGTGACGATCTTTAGAATTTTGTAGGATCATTTGGAGTTGGTTCAACTAGATTGGAGCACCTAGCTGCACCATGTGCTGGAATGATATAATGTGACTGTTGAGGGGGAGGATGAAGACCCAAGAAATATTAATAGCCCAAAGGCTAAAGGCCACTGTGAGGTTGAGGGTCCGCAGATAGAAAATCTGGACATCACCGCGTCATTGAAAACCAAGAAAATGAACATTGATACTGAAGCATAGGCAAAATTTGCAAAGATCAAAGATTACTGGGATGATGCCATAGTGGAAAAAGTTGTTGTGTTACTCCGCAAGTACCGAGATATTTTTCTACAAAATTTTCGAACCTGAAAGGCATCATAGGTGACCTGGGGGTGATGAAAATTACTTTGAATCTGGACACAAACAGATTGTATCACCTTAATCCCAAATACAAGGAGAATGTTTGTTTAGAGCTGGATAAGATGCTAGAAGTAGGCATCATTGAACCAGTAGAAGAGTCTGATTGGGTAAGACCGATGGTGGTTTAGGAAAAGAAACATAAGCAAGAAATAAGGATTTGTGTAGATCTAAGAAAGCTTACAATGCCTGCATCCCTGATCCTTTTCTAACATTGTTTATAGATGAGGTGTTGGACAATGTTGGAGGGTAGGAAGCCTACTCGTTCAGTGATGGATTCTCTGGGTACCATCATATTAAGATTGTGCCACAAGACAGGAGAAAAGGAACCTTCATGATAGAATGGGGTTGTTTATAGTATACGGTGATGCCATTTGGACTCAAGAATGCACCGATGATATTCTCTTGCGTAGTCATCACAACATTCAAGGAATTTATTCACAAGTTCTTGGAGGTGTATTTTGATGATTGGACAGTGTTTGGATTAGTAAAGTGTCATGTAGCTACTCTATTCTTAATGTTGGGTACATGTCGAAGATACCAAATTGCATTGAACTTGAAGAAGTATTTGTTCTATGTCCCTTTTAGAATTTTACTTGTCCATGTGGTATGCAAGCAAGGGTTGATGCTGGACCCTACCAAGATCATGGTGATAGTAAATTTGGAGGCCCTGAGGAGTGTCAAATAGTTGCACGCAACGCTTGGCCATACTAGATATTATTGGAAGTTCATTAAGTCTTATGCTCAGATTACTGCGCCTATGGAGAATCTATTGAAGAAGGACACAACATTCTGTTGGGATGAAGAATGTCAGCACAATCTAGATGTATTGAAAGAAAAGATGGTTACCATGCTAATTTTGGTCTTCCCAAATTGGAAGAAGGAATTCCACGTGCAAATTGATGCCTTGTGTATTGAGTTGGGAGCAGTGCTAACACAGGCTGGTGAAGGAGAGATGGACCACCCTATAGCATTTGCGAGTAGGAAATTATCCAAGAATAAAAATAATTACTCAATGACAAAGTGCAATGGATTACCGATGGTGTATGCACTTTGAAAGTTCAGGCATTATTTGTTGGGTAGACATTTCAAAAAGTAAACCGACCATTTCGACTTGAAATACCTGGTCCATAAGCTTGTGTTGGGCGGGGGGGGGGGGATGTGCCGATGGCTATTGCTATTTCAAGAATATGAATTTGAAGTAATTGTGAAGACGGGAAGGTTGAGTGTAGGCCCTGATCACTTGTCACGAATTGAGATGGGGGAGGAGCCTACTAATTTGGAGGAGGGATTGCCTGAGGTGCAAATCTTTATGGTGTGCATAACAGATAATCATTTTGTGGATATTATCCACTTCTTGACTACTGGAGCAACTCCAGAAGGATATACCAGTAAGGAAAGGAAGGAACTAGGGGTGCACATGGCCAATTTTTCAGTGATCGTTGGCCATTTGTATAAGATGGGTGTTGATGAGATATTGTGAAGATATGCACTTGATTTTGAGTGAAGTAGTGTCCTAGCTAAAGATCATGGTGGGGCTGCAGGAGGACATTATGCAGGAAAGGCAACAACACAAAAGATCTTGCATGTAGAGTTGTGGTGGCCTACGTTGCATAAGGATACCAAAAAGTATTGTAAAGTATGTGATGCATGTCAGAGAATGGGTAGACCATCACGGAAGGATGAGTTGCCCCTAAATCCTCAGGTATCATTGCAGCCATTTGAAAAATGTGCAATTGACTTTGTGGGGTCAATCCAACCTCCACAAAAGAGGATAGGTGCGTGCTATATCATCATCGCGATGGAGTATCTGACTAGATGGGTGGAGGCACAACCTATAAAGGATTGTATAGGAGCCACAACATCTAAATTCTTGTTTGAGTATGTGTTAAGCATGTTTGGCTGCCCAAAAGTATTGATGAGTGATCGGGGTATGCACATCCTCAATGAAATGATCAATGCACTCACCGAGGAATTCTAGGTTTATCATCAAAATAACACACGGTACCATCCTCAGGCTAATGGAATAGTTGAGGCCTTCACTAAAATATTGGAGAATACACTAAAAAATATTTGCAATGTGCATCTAAAAGAATCAGACGTGTGTGTACTTGCAATTTTATGGGTGTATAGGACTAATTGCAAAAACTAACAGGTTAGACACCTTTTAGATTCGTCTATGGCATAGAAGTTGTGATTACTATGGAATATATCATGCCTAATCTACTCATAGAAACTTTCACAGGAATGGTGGACTAGAGAGCCTTGGAAGAGCGGCTCATGCAGCTGATGGAGCTCGAAGAAGACAAATTCTTAGCTAGATTCCAACCAGTGCAGAAGGAGCGTGAAAAAATATCGCAGGATCGACACATCAAGTTGCACATGTTCAAGGTAAATGATTTGGTTTTATTATATGATAGTAAGTTCGCTAAGTTTCTAGGAAAGTTTCAGATGCACTAGTTGGGGCCATATGTCATCAAAGCGATCATAAATGGAGGTGCGGTTCATCTCGCAAAGTTGAATGGATAACCTTTTCTAGGAAGGGTAAATGGAAGCCAATTGAAGCCATAAACAAGAGATCTAGCTCAATGACTATATGGAGGTAGGAAAGTCTTAGCACTTTAGGCAGTTGCAAGGGAGGATGGGACTATAACCTACGCTAGCTAGATTGAAGGACTACACGGTAAGAAGACTATGTGCAAAAGGGTGATTTTACAGTATCAGAAGTTGCGCGAAGGGAGCTGTGCTATGAATGAAGATACCACACAACATAGCCAGAAAGTGACCGTTAGAGTCAATGTTCATGATTTGATGACTAGGATATGGTGAAGAGGAGCAGGCAGGCGACATTTAAGGCTAAAATCTTTGACTATCTGCCACCAAACAAACATTAATGATTGAATTTTGGGGGGAGCGGTCAGATTTGAATTCAAAAACCCCTATAAATGACGTGTGCTCATCAAATAGAGAAGACTTTGCACACTTATAGTTTTTTAGCCGAGTTGTCTATTTCTTATGAGCCACTCATTCTTCGAGGATTTGGTTGTGAGCCCAACATTTGCCAATTTTCCTGAGTTAAATAAAAAATTTATCCTAGAAACCATGTTGGGTCTGAGCCCTACTGAGACTATGAGCACTGGGGGAGACATTTCATCTGAAGGAGCTACTCCAGAGGTGGTGAGCATGGAAGCTCCATCTCCTATGCCTACAGAACTGGGGTCACCTAGACCGAAGCCTACACCTATGCAAACCCAGAAGATGAAGAAATACAAGTAGAGGAGGTCGGTGCTAGTGTGTGAGTCACCTAGGAAGCGTGTTGCCACCCAAACATAGAAGAAGGACAAGCAGCCCGAGAAGGTGGTAGATTTGGAAGCTAAGTAGGGCATTTGAGGATATAGATGCTGAGGGAGTGGAGCCCCTCACCAAGTTTCTTAAGTATATCCCTCCACGAAAGAGGAAGGTGAAGGTCCTCAAGGACCCTAACTCAGATAATTTTTTCATCATGAAGGTGAAGGTCCCCAAGGACCCCGACTCGTAAGCTAAAAGTAGATCATCAAGAAAGTAAAAAATGCAGCTACACATAGTGTTGTCGAGGTCGCAGTTGTGTAGGTAGAGCTGGGGGATCTTCACAGCAAGATCACCATGCCAGCCGAGTGAGTTGAAGGCAAGTCATGACCTTTGTGTTGGGGACATGTTGGGATGGGGTCCCTTGGGTAATTGTTGGGGTTAAAAACCCAAGTTTTGTTGTCAATTTTGATGAAAATATGTAAAGTCTCCATGAAATGTGGATGTGGACCGCATAGGTAGTTAGGAGTCAAAAAGAGTTTTTACCCTCATATATGTAAAGTTGAGTCGGTTTGGAGATCTACCCATGGTCCGTGGACCATGGGATTGTATAAATAAACGTGTCTTAGAGAGTCTAAGGCACATATATGTCTATGTCTATGGGTACAAACAGATGGAGTCCTAAAGAGATAGAGTAGAGAAGTAATCCTTAGAGGGGGAAAAGGATCTAGAGCTGAGTGCAAAGAAGCCTAGAGTAGTGTCCATAGCTGAGTGAGCGGACCCCTGCAGCTGAGTGCACAGGGAAGTTTTGAGTCTGTAAAGTGATATTGGAGATTAATAAAGAAGACTGTTGACTAAATTCATGTGTTTTATCTGTTGTTTGTCTTTGCAATATATGTTGTGATGAAATAATGATGTATTGATGCACGAATCTACTGGATAAGTCTTATTAACTGAACTCAATAACATGTTAAGTATTTATGCAAAGATCATAATACCTTTTGCTACGTTTATCAAGCACTTAAGTAGATCTGAGTAGATCGTGATCTGAAGATAACTTATGGTGCACATAAGTAGATAATTCAATTGTTAAGAGTCCACAAAAGCCGATCGTAGACCTTTGCAGAGGTCTAGGGAGTGTTTGAAGTAAGTTATAGTCCCAAGCCCTAAGGGCTTATAAATCTACACAGAGGTAGATGTAGGGAATAAAAAGACATCACACGGATTTATGGATGTGGAATCTTGGTTCCAACATCCCCCCATATTGCTTCGTGTGAGACTTCAGTCCACGCTAAGTGCATTTATGTCAAAAGGGACAGTACTGTAGGGTTTTGTTTGGCACAAGTAACTCTGAATAGGAGTTTAGGAAAAGGGCTTTGTTTTTAGGAGTAAATTTTAATTCCTAAGATACACTGCTAAAATATATTTGGTGTTTAAATTCCTATTTAAACATACTTTTCTTATGTTTAATCCAAGAAATTTGGATGAGGTATGTATACAAGCCACACACCTTGAGGAAAGGGGAATGAACATTCAGGAAGAGGGTAGTAAGAGGAATCTAGTCAAGGGTAAGGAGGAAGAGAAGGGAAAGAAAAATGAAAGTGTGAGGAAAGAAGGGGAGAAAACCACATGCCAACATTGTTCCAAACCTGGGCATGATGAAGCCTGCTACTGGAAATTTCTTCCAGAATTAAGGCCTAAGAAACAAAACAATAAGGGCAAACAAAAGATGACTGATACCACACAACATGACCTTGTTTCATATTTTGGTGATGAGACCAAGATTTCAGCCATGGTTACAAAAGGGAAAGATTTGTTGCAAGCACTAGTTCATCACATACTCAAAACAATGATCCAAATGAAGAATCAATAATAGAGTTGTTTCATGTAAGAGTGATTTCAAATCATACAAAGATTGATGCATTATTTGATAGTGGGTCACAATCAAACTTGATTTCAAAGGACGTGGTTAAAAAAATAAACCTTGAAACTATACCTCATCATAAGCCATATCCCTTGGGTTGGGTAGTTAACAATGCAAACTTACAGGTTACAAGGAAGTGTTTATTCAAGTTTGCCATTATTGAAAATTTCATTGATGAAGTTGAGTTAGATTTAGTTCCACTTGACATCTTAGGAATCATCTTGGGTAGTCCTTATTTGTATGATAGGAAAGCAATATTTTATCACCACAACAACAAATACATATTGCTCAAGAATCGGGTTGAGTACATTGTGAGAGCCCATCGCAAAAAGTTGAACATTCCTTTGGTTAATGTAGGCCAGATGAAGAGACTAGTAAATGCAAGTAAAAATTTTGTGCTTCTCATGATCAAGAAAAAGAATGATATTGATTATGAATCTTTTGAAGGTTCTGATGATAAATTGAAATATGATTTGTTTGATGTGATAAGCAAGCATGGTGAGATGTCTCAAGAACCAAAGGGTTACCTCCCAAGAGGGGAATTCAACATGAGATTTAGTTGCAATAGGATGTTCCACTTCCAAACATTGGCATGTATCACATGTCAATTATGGAGAGCATGGAAATAAAAAACAAAGTTCAAGAAATGTTGAACAAAGGTATCATACACCCATCTACTTCGCCATGTGCATTGCCCATTTTCTTGGTGCCAAAGAAGGATGGAACTTGGCACATTTGTGTGGATTTCCATGTAGTAAACAAAATCAAGATAAAGAATCGTTATCCACTCCCAAGAATTGATGATTTTGTTGATCAATTGAGGTATGAAAAGTATTTCACAAAGTTAGACTTACGAATTGGTTATCATCAAGTTAGGATAGCTGAAGAATACATTTGGAAAATCGCATTTAAAACTAAACAAGCATTGCTTGAGTGGATTATTATGCCTTTCAGCCTTCCAAATGCTCTAGCTACTTTCATGAGGGTAATGAATGGTGTATTGAGACCTTTTACAGATGAATTTGTCATTGTCTACTTAGATGATATTATCATATTTAGCAAGTCAAGAGATGGCCATGTCATGCATGTAAAAAAAGTACTAGATGTCTTGAGAAAACAACAGTTGTTTTTAAAGATGTCAAAATGTGAATTTGGCAAGACTGCTTTGGTGTATTTGGTACACATTGTTTGAGGAGGTGAGTTGAAGATAAACCCATCTAAGGTTGAGGTCATTCTAAATTGGACCAAGCCCAATAAAATTACATAGGTAAGAAGCTTTTTAGGGGTAGCACAATATTTGATCCTGACTTAAACAAGAACACAACAAATTACAGAGATAAGCATAAACATAGATATGCAACAGAAATAATACTTCATTTCATTAATATAAAATACTGAACTATGCTTACAAATAGTAATGGAAATAAACCAGCTAGGGCGATGGTAGCTTATCTCTAAGAAGAGATCTGGTGGCTACATGCCTCTAAACTTTGTTACAATGAGGCTTGAAGGCCTCTCTATTGTTGAGAAACAATGGAAAACCAATAAGATTCCAAAACCTAACCCTAAAAGATGAAAAAACCAAACCTTGGGCCCCGTTTGGGTAAATTGGTACATCAAATTCCCGGGGTTGTAACTTTGGCATACGATCTTCGTTTGACACGTACAACAGCTCGTTAGAAAGATCTATCCGATCACTACTACTTTGGGAAGGGCAACATTGGTCCATGGACACATGTTGCCCCTAGATTTCCCAAAAAGACGTCGTTTAGGGCCTCAAAACAGCTCCAGAAGTTCAGGACCTAAAAAACTACTAAAAATAGTAAGTTGAGCTACAATTAAGGAAACTGAAAATGTTG
>APFE030477198.1:47503-60411 GCA_000404065.3 Pinus taeda | reverse complement strand
ATATATATATAAGTAAATGAATGTTTCCAATGGAGCCATTTACAGATTAAAATTTCTAAAATGTTCATATCCAAATTTGAGAAATGTACCTGATTGTGTATGAGGACATGAGAAATCATTTTAACCTTTAGATTTTCCACAAAGATGTCTTGAAGAATGGATGAATGTTGTGATGCAATTGTGTTTCGATACCATTCTTCAATGTAGTCCTTATGCTCCAAAAAATGTTTGATCTACATTCTAGATCCTTCATCCATAAATGGTGAGTATCGAAATTTTTTATATTTTTTTATAAAATGATATGCAACTAAATGATTTATGCATCTACATGCTTTAATCATGCATCTAAAAAAAAATATGAACAGTAGACTGAAAGCTAGTTCCTATGCACACTTCCCCGACAATGGTGCCAAAATGTTGAGGGAAATTAATTACCTATCATTTAATTGTCAACCTGGGGGTTTCGTAAAACTTGCGAAGTGTGCATGCACTATATATGCTAGAAATTAACTTTCAATTTAGATCAATCTAACTACGAAACCAAATAATGACAAACCAAATTCACCTATTCTAATTCAACAATAAAGTCAAAAGAAATTATAGTACAGTGCATTGAATTCAAATCTTAATATTTCAATCTTGCAGGAATTGAAAAGCACACCACTCTTTCAGAAATGAAAGCAAAAAAATCATTCTTAACCTCTCACACAGGAAAAGATATGAAAGAAAATAAAAACAAATGCTCTCAACTTCTAGGTAGAAAGCAAATAAAAACAATCACTCTTAACCTCTCACATAGGAAAAAATATGAAAGAAAATAAAAACAAATGCTCTTAACTTCTAGGTAGAAATCAAATAAAGACAATCACTCATAACCTCTCACACAGGAAAATATATGAAAGAAGTAAATCTTAATCTATGAAAGTAATAAATCTTAATCTATGAAAAACAATAAATCTCACACATTGTAGGTGGCCAATCCAAAAGCATGAGAGATGTCAAGTTGAGAGGCTCCAAATACGAGCATAACCAAATCAAGGTGAACATCACTCATAAGCATGGTGACAAATCCAAATTCTATATTCAAAACATAAGCATTTCCCCAACTTTACACATGCCTTTGAAAGGAGAAGGCTCTCCTATTTATAAAAAAATATAAGAAGCTACCTCATTAATGGAGGTCCATTATTCTCTCCCTAGATCCCTAGAAAATCTCATAGAGTTACAACTCAAATAGGTAATGATGAGACACATATCCTCTTTTACCTTTATCCAAATATTCTTCCATATCTTGAAGGGAATTCGACTTTGAGCATTGGAGGCCACGTAAGGGTGCCTTTGAAGCTTCCAAATTCCCTACACATGTCATGAAACTCAAGCCACTTTTAAGTATTGGCAAGTATATGTTATTTTTCTAAGTTTTAACCATTTAATTCACTTATAATACTAGAAATCATTAACTTTTGGAAAACACAAAGGTAACCCTATGTAATCATGAAAATGCAGGCTAATGAAAATTTATATGGTCATGGAGTTGTGACATGTGAGTGAAATGGTGGCGATAAAGGTGAAAGTGGATGATATTTTGAAGACAATTTAGAGACTCTACACTTTCACTCAGTCAATAGCAACCATAGATTTTCCTTCATGCAGATCTACCCATTTCAAACAGTTATATTACCAAATCCATCTAATATCTTGGTGAAATAGTTTATTATACCTTTCATGCATGAATATTAAAGATTTAACATATTCGCGCAATGAATACACTTTATGTCATAGAAAATAGATCATTAAGTGACGATGCATAAACTTAAAAAAAATAAGAACAAGGCGCAGATATAATAGATTCGTCCCAAAATCAGTCTTTATTAGATTCAACATTCAAATTATAGAATCTTCTACGTTGCAGACCCAACTGTTGGGGCCCGCACACTCAATTACAGACTTGCCAAGGTCTCGATGCACTCAACTATAGGAACCTTCCCCTTTCACCTAAGTACAGGAAAACAGAGTTTCACTGCCTTAGAAATTTTCCCTTACACTTGCTCTTCACCAAAAGTTATTTTCCTAGACTTTCTATAACTCAAATATTTATAGCTTTTCCATTACAATATCATGGACCATGGCCTATGGGTGAATCTCAAACTATCCTACCACTTTCCCATACAAGGGGCTAAAGCCCTTTGAATCCTACTTAGTTGTGCGCTCTACTTTCATATTTCGCGGAGACTTTACATTCTTTACAAAATTCTATTCAAAAATTAATTAAACTAACTCAAAATTGACCATAGGGACCCTATCCCAATAGGGTGCTAAACAAAATTACAGTGAAGAATTGGTACTATCTCACTCACATTGATGAATTATTAGATCAGTTCAAAAATGTTGGCTATTTTACGAAATTGGATTTTCATAGTGGATATCACCAAGTTAGAGTTGCAGAACAAGACATTTGGAAGACTGCATTAAAAACCAAGCAGGGGTTGTTCGAATGGATGGTGATGCCATTCGAACTGTGAAATGCTCTGGCCATGTTTATGAGGGTAATGAATGATATGTTTAGGCATTTTCTTGATAATTTTTTGGTTGTATATCTGGATGATGTTCTCGTTTATAGTAGGACATGGGATGAACATGTATATCTTGTGAAGAAAGTGCTTGATGTTTTGAAAAATGAAAAATTGTATGTAAAACTTTCAAAGTGTGAGTTTGGGAAGACCTCTATGGTTTATTTAGGTCACATAGTCGATAATGGGCAATTGAAGATAGATCCCTCTAAGTAGCCTGAGCCAACAAATGTTATAGAGGTCCGAAGCTTTTTGGGTGTGGTGCAGTATTGGAGAAGGTTCATTGTGAACTTCTCTATTATCGCAGCCCCCTTACACGCATTGACAAGTGTGAAGCGAGCCTTTCAGTTGGGAGGAAAGAAGAAAAAATACTTTGACACATTGAAAGAGAAGATAAACACAACACTAGTGCTAGCCTTACCATACCTTCAGCAACATTTTAAGATTGAGGCAGATGCCAGCAGATATGCCATGGGTGCTATATTGATGCAAAAAAGGAACCATGTATGTTACCATTTAGAGATTTTCTCCCAAGCTATTGTGAATTATTCCATGTATGACAAGGAGTTGTATGCCTTGGTTCAGAGTGTAAAGAAGTTGAAACACTACTTGATCGATAAGGATACCATCATGTATATGAATCATCGACCCTTATAGTACCTTCAGACACAGATCAAGCTTCAAAAAGCTCGTCATTTCAGATGGATGGCATTCCTCCAGCAGTTTCATTTGGTAATAAAATACAAGAAGGGTGCCAGCAACAAAGTAGCATATATGCTTTTTCGCCCTCTTATTTTTGCATTTGTGGTTTGCAAAATTCTTCTTTATCATTAGAAAGTTATGCTAAACAATATGCTAACGATGATGATTTTAAAGAGATTTATGCAAAACTGACTTTTGGATCGTAGGTGGACAATTATTATTTGCAGGGAAAACTATTGTATCACCTTGGAAAACTATGCATACCCATTGATGAAAGGGTACATGTAATATGAGAGGCTCATACCTCTCTTGTGTCTAGTCATTTTGGGGTTGAAAAAACTTTATGTAATTTACAGAGGTTTTGTTTTTGGCCTCAGATGAAAAACATTATGACTCGTTTTGTAAAGGGTTGTGTGTTATGTTTTCAAAGTCCTCTAATAGAATACTTGGGCTCTACACACCACTCCCTATGTCGAGTTGACCATGGGAAAGTGTGTCCATGGACTTTGTAGGTGGTTTGCCTATGTCTAGGAAAGGTCACGACTATTTGTATGTCGTCATGGATCATTTTAGTAAAATGTATATGTTAATGCCTTGTAAAAAGCAGGACATTGCTGAGAAGACTGCTTATCTTTTCTTTCAGCTTGTTTGGGTCCATTTTGGGTTGCCCACATCTATTTTGTCGAACTGATACTCTCTCTTTCTTGGAGAGTTCTGGACCAGCTTGTGGAGAATGATGCACACTAAGCTGAAAAGAAGTATGAAATTTCATTCATAGACCAATAGGTAGACAAAGGTCATCAACCACACTATGGTACACTTGTTACAAGCCTATTATGGAAAACATCCCAAGTTTTGGGATGAATAAATTCCTTATGTGCAACATGCATACAATTGAGCAGCACATTCATCCACATAGAGCTCACCATTCAAGACATGTTTTGGTTATCTGCCAAGGGATCCCTTAGACATGGTCTTTGGGAAAGATGAGGATGGAAATGGATGAGATGATAGGGACAAAGCAAGAAAGTTTATTCATTGGATACAGGTGACTCATCAGGCAGTACAAGAGGAGTTAGAGAAGAGTCAGGCTTGGTATAAAGCTCCACCTGATAAGCACAGAGTTGACCATTAGTTTCAAGTTGGGGACAAGGTATGGATCCACATCAACAAGGATAGAATGAAAGGAGAAGGGAATAAATTGAGGCCCATTCAATATGGTCCCTTCACCATAGTGGCAAATATTGGAGACAATGTTTTTCATCTTGACTTTCCCGCTTATATGCAAATGTACTTAGTAGTGAATGTTGAAAACCTAAAGATTTATGAACCTCCATTGATTATGGATACCAAAGAGGTTGCACAGATTCCTAAAGTGGACGATTTTTCATCAGAGTATCTATACAAGTTTCCCAAAGATATCATACTCTACAGGAAAACCAAAGCTTCACGACAAGGAGATGTGGACTACATTCGTGTTGGCTTCAAAGGAATGCATTTGAATAAAGCTCGGTGGATGGGTAAAGAAAAAGTGAGGGAGAAATTTCCTCACTTGTCAATTGACTACAAAGGCTTTTGGAAGTCCAAAAGCTCTTAGTGGGGAGTATTGATCTAGGTGGATCTTCAAAAAGTACTAGTGGAATGGTAAAAAGGCTCAAAATTAAAAGTGGTAGAATATCGATAAAATTAGCATTAGATCGGAGTTCTCTTCATCCTGATTCTAACGATGTGAATGACACTCGAATATGAACTCATATGAAGAAGTTAGAGCAAGTCAAAGTTCAAGTTTGACTTGGACAGGTGGAAGGAGACGATGACATGGCAGAACTCTCTGTGAATGGGGAAGCTCCAAGTGGCAGGCCTCCATTAGCCCCTTATTTCACAAATCGCATAAGGAAGAGTTCCGCGATTAAGGAAATCAGCACCAACACTACTGGGTTGTGATTTGTGATATCGCAATCACATATTGGAGGCGGTTCAGTGGTAAAGAATCAACCCTAGAGCAAATTCAGAGTGCAATGTGATGATCGCAATCACACATCACAAATGGTAGGCATTACAGAATTGGCCCCCGACAGTCAGGGTTGTGATTGTGATATCAAAATCACATATCGGACATTCCGCATTCATAAACTGTAAGACACCCCTAGCTCTGCTGATTGTGATTTGCGATGATTCTATCATATCTGATATAGATTATGTATTACAGTTGATAATTGTCATCAAGTCTACCTATTATTGCAGATCACTTATCGTTTTATCGCATTTCTCTCATCTCTTAATGTAAAGGCATGGATCTGCCCACCAATTTAAACATCGATTCTCTATGTTAAAGATGTTGGGTTAAGGTAATGTGTGGTTAAGAGGTTAGGAAGGTTTTCTATGTTTAAACAGGTTATTACTCGCATGCTATTCCAGGTCCGAGATTCTTGGTATGGAAACAGCCTGCCTTCTATACTTTTCATCTGTTGAAACTATTGATATTAAAGAGTTAGCCACCAACATATATAATGGACTGTCCACACAAGAAAAAAAGGGGATACTAGCATAGAAGTTCATAAACTATTGTGTACAGCAGTAACCCGACCTGGCAGCAGGCCAAAACCTTGCCTTGAGTAACAAAGAGGTTCTGAGAGAGCGCAAACGGTTCATTTCTCTGAATCGGGTGTTCAGATAGGCGATTATGCATGACGTTTCACTAGAATTTCAGTGGTACTATCTTTTTTTGAAGTTGGCCTCTCCATTCTTCATCCATATTCCATCTTGGAGGTATAAGGGTTGTAAATGAATATTTCTTGTACTTTTATCTCTTTTTATGTCATTTAACGAATGAAGGCCTCCCCATTATTGAGCAGGGCCCATATACATAGTCCAAATTTGATGAATTCCATAATCAAATCTTTGTGTCATGGTTTCATCCTTATCTTGTTATTTTCGCATTTTTTATGTCCTTTTAAGTTCCATGGTTAATAAGTTATGTTACATGTAATTATAATGCATCTATAGGTAAAAGATCTTGGATCAAATAAAGTTAATAAAGGAAAAATAAGAGCCAAGGTCATGGAACATGTATTCCAAGCTGAATGTTGGGAAAACATATTAGTGTGGGTGTTCATTTGGTTTATTATAGATAAGGAAATTGGCAAAGGATTTGGATATGCATTAGTTGGAATTGTATTTATGAAAATAATGGAAATTATGAGAAAATTAAGGTGAAAGTTCACATGTTGCATGTGAGGAGGAAAATTAAGGAAAATAATGGAAAATGAAGAAAATAGAGGCCTCATTAATTAAAGGGCTTTTGAGGATTAGCGCATAACCTTTTTTGTGAGTTCATTTTTGGAGCTCTCTTTCTATTATCTCTCTCTCATACTCTTGGACACTTAAAGTATTCTTGGAGCATTCTAACATTAGGGAAAAGAAGGAAAAGAAAGTAAGAGGAGGCAAGGATCAATCAAGGAAGAGTAGGATTCAAGCGGCTACAATGGGACTACTTGCAGCTATCAAGTTGCAATTATTATTTCCTTGCTAGTTTTGGCATGCATGATACATGCATGTGTGTTTTTGGTTCTATTGTTGTCATTGGCATGGGTATTGCCAGGTATGACAGTGTCTTTCAACCTTTTCTTGCCATTTCTAGATATCCATGATGTGATGGGGCTCCCTTATTTTTGGTTGAGTTGGATTTCCAGATGGATTCAAAGCTTAGTGGGGTGGTCTCAAGATTAATCACAAGGCCTAGGAATCCCTTGGTGGGATATATGGTAAGGTCTGGTTGTGAGTACCTGTAGCATCCCACAAGTTAAATATACAACTAATTAAATCAATTATGTGATTTATAATCAACATGCAATTATTCAACTAATTAACATAGAATTTCGAAAAACATGAGGAAATACGACTTACCTATGGCAATGATATTCCTTACTTGTGATTTTGGAGTTGAACGCTATTTGAATCTTGCTAACTACAACAAAGTTTTAGGGATGACTCTCCACCCAACTGTAGGCTCAACTGCACATAATCTTTCTATAGTAGGCCACCCTCGAGACCTCAATCAATGTACTACTTCCGGGGAATCCTTTGTCTCAGAACACTTTTCTCCCAAGAGAATGGATGAAGGAATGATGAATCTCATCTTCCTCATTGACTATTAAATAGACCAAACAATAGAAAGGGGTCTGCATGCACACATTCCATGTGTCCACATGCAACTTTAATTTCTTTATTCTAAGCTTTACTTAATTTACTATTTCTCTTCATTTAACTTTCTTTTTTTATTTTTATTTACTATTATTATCTTTTCTTTATTATCTATTTACTATTTACTATTATTATGTTTTCTTACTATTTACTATTTATTTACCATTATTATATTATATTTATTGTTTATTATTTATTTACTTATATTTTTAATATTATTTTATTTTATTTATTTATTATTTATTATTTATTATATTTATTATTATTAATATTATTAGGGGACATTACATACTCCCCCTCTTTAAGGAGCTTTGTCCCGAAGTTAAGTTAAATCATTTAACATTTTATTTTATTTAGTTATATATTACTTCATGTTTTCCCTACACCCTCTACTGAACTAATATAACCAGTAGGCATTGAAAGTTTCCACAACACTCGGGAAATCTCAAGGAATCTTTGTCCTTTTTCCCACTTTCGGAACCAGGCATTAGCCTCATCGGTCTGTACCCTAGCCCAAGGCTGGCCCCAAGGCTCGTGCCCAACTCATACCTCATCTGCCTCAAGGCAGGCACTTGGCTCAGTACTCCATGTAGTACTAATTTAGGAACCTCAAAAGGCTAGACCACTCCCTCCACATTCACTAAGGTGCACAACCCCAGGCATCAAAGTCCTTACAGCCCCACCAAACTTCGGCATCCCAATCCATTAGCAGGCACTTGACCTACAATATCAAGCACTTTCCCTCCTCAAGATGGTCCCATAGCCCATCAAGAGCTATACAATACAAAGGAACCATTGTCATATGTAGTGTTGATTGCGTTTTTCCCTAGTCCATATGGTGTTACATATTCTCCCTCGTAGGTATGGGCTCCCACAAGATCATTAAATAAATCGGCCCTCTCGGCTAATTTGTTGATTTCCTGTCAATTGCTACATCTCAAGATACATCCAATGCATTAGTTAAAATCATAGTATCATATAAAATTCCACATGCCATCATGATAACATAGCATCCATGTTAATCACCACATTTTGAATAGTAAAAAAAATCATTTGCATACTCATCCATGTCATAAAATCTACATGCAATTACCACATGCTTCACCTTATGAAATACCATCATAATTTATAACATCAACATATCTATATCAAAGATATATCATGACATCACATAATAAATGAACCACATGTCATTATAACCTTATATCATAACATCATAATTCATATGCCACATCATGCATATCATATTCATCATAAGCATATAACAACATTATCATAACAAAATAAATAAATGAGCATCACGTATGCATCACTATCCTCTCATCAGAACTATATCCAATTACCACATACCATCACATAATGAAACATCATCACAACATTATACTTTATTGTTCCCATGTTGACATAACAATTAATGGAAACCATAATCCCATTCATAGTATGATAGTGTATGATTTAGATGTGTCAATTAATTTAAACAATAAGATATGATTTAAATATTTCACAAAAGTATTTATTTAAGCTAACTTGTGCAATTCTATCTGGTTCACCATACTTCCCCTTACCAACCTTAAGTATCATTCTGTTACAATTCTATCTGGTTCACCATACTTCCCCTTACCAACCTTAAGTATCATTCTGTTACTCTTTTCTATTCATCTCAACCTTCCAAGTGAGTTATGACTTCATTAATAAAAATTGTAGGTTCATCATTTTTCCTTCCTTTCATAACATAACTCTTTAGTTATATACCGCTAACTTTTGAGATCACACTTAAAAACTTTTTCCTCCTTTCTTAAAACCTTTGTTGATATACATATTTTTCCAAGTTATCATTTTAATAATGGGTTCCCTATCCCTTCAAGATTAAATGGATACTATTTTAATGGATATACTTGTTTCTTCCAATTTGACTTCCTTTGACATCCTTTGGCATGTACTCCTTAGTGATTGTACTTCTATTCTCATAGTTGTGTAAGTAATTAAAAATGGTTCCAATCCTTACACTTTTCTAAATTGAAGTGTTACTAATGTGAAATATACCTTAATAGTTTAAAATGTATTTCCATGAATCCATCACTTGATCTTAATTTTATGGAAATGTCATCTACCTATTTCCTTTGTTTTATGTCTAAATATTTGTTTTAAACCCTCGAAAAAATCTTAAAATCCAAACTTCATTTTTAGTACCATTACCAATTTCAAAACTTCACAAAGACTTCAATAATTTTAACCACTAAGATCATTTAATTTACATATTTATAGTTTCACTAACTATAAAAGTAAAATAAAAACCATATTTCTATTATATGAAAATACACTTTCTTATAATATTTAGGATATTCTTGTCATAGATTGAATTAAAATGAACATTTACTTCATAATTCTAATAATTTCTCATAAATATTTATTCTTTACATCATACCCTCTCAAATATTCTCATAAACTTATTTATTAATAAGATATATATAAACCTAGCACACACATTATAAATTTTACATACAATAACAAGTCATAACATATTACTTAATAAAAAATTTCCATCACAATATATAAATTTAATAATAATATTGTTTGTTTATTATATATAATTAAAATTCCTCATTAATTTATCCCATTAATATTGAAAATTATTCCATAAATTATATATTAATATTATATTTAATAACAAAATCTATTATATATTTTATTTTTTCAAAATCACTAATTTTATATATATATTACCTATATTATCAAATATCTTAATTAAGCAAAATCCTCTTTCATTTATATCTATCTATCTATATATATATAACCTCTATATTATCAAATATCTTAAGTGAGCAAAATCCTCTTTCATTCACATATATATATATAGAGTGAACCTGTCAACATTTTATATTATATTATACAAACACATTTTACATTATATTATACAATGAATGTATAATAGTTTAAAAAGAAAACCTAAGGAAAGAAAAACTATTATGGCTCCAAGATTTGAATAGCTAAGGGAAGGATATATAAAGGCTGATAAATTATATGAGGAAAGTTTAATTTTACTTTCCTCAACAACATGTTGACATGATTTTCATATAAATCAAAGTACTTTTTTATTTTAATAGATGTTTTCAAAAATTTGTAATATGACACTGGAAGAGATTGTTTTTGTTTTTTTGAAGAGAGCCTAAGGAGTACCCCTTTAGGCTCGGCTTAGTAAGAATTTGAATTGGCTGAGGCCAGCCGCCCATACCTCCCTTAGTGCAAAGGCCCCAACAAATAAAAGGAAATATCTCTTTTATTCAAATTTGTGTGTTCCATTATCGTCGAAGGCCTAACATGAGTTCGGTAAGAAGAGAGAAATTTTTCAACCAGTTCTCCTCATATTTCAACATTATTTATATATAACTCAAATTATATAAATAATGGTAAATAATAATAATAATAATATCTAATTTTATTATGATTAGAGTTGCTTTTAAAAAATATTTGTAACGATAATTATAAATAATAATAAATGATTTTCTTGTAATTTTTTTATATAATTAATTTTATTGAAAATTCAATATGTTTTATATAATATTAAAGAATTCAGACTTTTGTGATTCATAATTTTGTTTGTGAGAATGATTTTGGCAAAATCACATAAAAAATCATTTGCCATTGCGTTTCAAACCAACCAGTGTTGTTCATCGTCAGGACAAGTTGAAGATCCAATCTGAGCGATGAGTTAAATAGGGACAACAGGCCATTCCAACAGCTAATATTATCTTATAATTATTATATTTATTAGTGATTAAGAATATAAAAATTTAAAGGTCTAATAGAATTGAAACTTTATTCTGATACCATATGTAGCATTCCACAAGTTAAATATACAATTAATTAGATTAATTATGTGATTTATAATCAATATGTAACTATTCAACTAATTAGTCTAGAATTTCGAAAAACATGAGTAGAGACGACTTATCTGTAGCAATGATATTCTTTGTGATTTCGGAGTTAAATTCTATTTGAATCATGTTAACTACAACAATATTTGGGGATAACTCCCCACCCAACCGTAAACTCAGCTGCACATAATATTTCTATAGCTAGCCACCCTCGAGCCCTCAATCAAAGTACTACTGCCAGGAAATCCTTTGTCTCACAACGCTTTTCTCCCAAGAGAATAGATGAAGGAATTATGAATCTCATCTTCATCATTGTCTATTAAATAGACCAAACAATGGAAAGGGGTTTACATGCACACATTCCATGTTTCTACATACAACTTTTATTTCTTTATTTTAAGTTTTACTTAATTTAATATTTCTCTTAGTTTAATTTTTTTTTTTTTTTTTTTTTTTTTTTTTAACTTTACTCTTTTTTACTATTTTTTTAGTTTACTTTTATGTATAATTATTTAGACTCTGTTTATTATTTACTATTTTTACTTGTTTTTTATTATTATATTCTCTTCATTATTTATTATTATTATTATCTTTTCTTTATTGTTTATTATTTATTTACTTATATTTTAATATTATATTATTTTATTTATTCATTATTTATTAGTTTTATTATTATTAGGGGAAATTATAGTACCCTTGATTGACCCTAGGAATCCCTTAACAGGTAATGTCGAGATATACAGTAAAACTCAGAGGGTGGAGGCCTCGTAGGCCTAGGAATCCCTTGACCGGAAATGGCAGGATACACGATAAAGATGAGAGGTGGAGACAGACAAATTCCTCACGATTTAGGTGGAGAGATCCGGAGGCATGCATGCTTATTTAGGGTCTAGCGATCTAGTGGGATTGCGTAAAGCCCAGTTGTATTGATGAGGGTTTAAGGCCTAGGAATCCCTTGGTGGATATACGGTAAAGCTTGAGGAAGCCTTGATTGGCTTTGTTGTATGTACCACATTCATGCTTGGAATATGGCACAGGGGTGATTGGCTTAAAGAAATGTTTGGTTCAACCCAATCTATAGTCGAGTGGTTCATGGAAGTCCCTAACTTGGTTGGCTTACCCCTACATTAATAATAACTCCTCCTTTAGTATTTCATGCGTAAATGTACTTGTTAATATGTGGTTTTTATGTTGTTCTACTCTTGTAATTTTGTTGGTTATATATTGGTTATAAGCATGGTTCATGCCATGCTTTGGCTATGGCTTTCATCATGATTTGATTAGTACAAGAAATTTGAATGAATATATGACTAAATAGATGATAATGTAGCTATTTTTATAAGGCATCAATTATTCTTGACAATTCTTAGATAAGTATGATACCCCTATGCTCAGATATGTGGTTATGACCTGTTATGCTTTTAACCTGCAAATGATACCCAAACACATAATATGCGAAGAAAAGATACCCAGAACACAAAATATGCGAAGAAAAGATACCCAGAACACATAATAGCAATGATTTTATTATTCAGAGAGTAATGTTCACTTGCCTCTT
>APFE030477198.1:15600-31839 GCA_000404065.3 Pinus taeda | reverse complement strand
ATTCCTCCATTTGCAACCATCACTTGACACTCTGGTGCTGGATATAGGAAGCAATTCAATTCTTTTGCTATCTTACAATGAATAAAATTGTGGGTACTTCCTGAATCAATCAAAATTATTACATTTTTCTTCTTGATTTTTCCTTCTATCTTGATGGTTTGAGGAGTGGTAATTCCAGCCAATGCATTACAAGATATGGTTGGATTTGTTAGTGTCGGTATCTTCATCCCTCCATCAGTGATCAAAATTCTCTTTTTGCATGCATTTTAGGTGTCTCATCTGATCAGCTGCATTCCATTAGGTCATGGATCATCTAATGGTAGTGGTTCTTTATCAATTTCCCTCATGCTTTTCATCTGCTGGCCTATTTTCACATGTATAGATCATTTGTTGTCATTTTTATTTCATTTCAATTGCAGAATTTATTTTAGGGTTTCAAGTATCATTAGGTCTAGGTTTTGCCACCATGATCTTCAAAAGCTAAAGAACAGGCCAGCAGTCACATGAGGATGTTCAATAAGTTCATAAAATCACAAACTCTACTGACAATTTGCTCCATAAATGGTTTTTACCTCAAAACTCAGAGTTTTGAGGTGAAACAGGGTTTTTCCATTTCTTGTACAAATTTTATGTAATTTTATCATTTTCATATGTAATAAAGCATCATCTGCAGCCCAGGGTCACCTTGCCAAACTTTTGTACTCCAGCTCCTACAAAGAGACAGGAAAATCCAAGCATTAGTCCATCAAATGACAAAAGAGAGCCAAACTACAAAATAGAGTTTTTAAAGAACAAAGTGAAAAGGAAAGCTTTAGAAAGTGGGTTTTCTAATTAAAAAATTAAAATCAAAAGTATATAAAGCGCTCTTTGTGTTGAAGACATCATTTTTTGTGCTAAAGTGAGAGAATAAGGAGAAAATCGTGATTTGAGGCGAAAAGAGGGAAATCGCCGCAAAGTTTTGAAATTCCTCTTGGCACAGCACACCTGGGTATTGGCGCGGTAGACCTGCCCAATGCGGCACACCGGGCACAAAAATTACAAAGAATTTTGAATGGGTGCAACGCACCTGGGTGTTGGCATGGCGTACCAGTCTTCCAAGCCAGAAATTCATTCAAACGACCTTCTAAAAGCTCCAAAATTTTGCAACATCATTCCTCTAAGTAAGTAAAGCCTCCTATTTTCCATAGCAAGACATTTTATCATCATTGATGGTGTTTTGATAGGTGAAAAATCAAACCCTAATTTGCTCCACAGTTGCATCGCAAAACTGTCTAAGGTTTTGTAATTTTTTCATACTTTCTATTTTTACTCCCCTACATAATTCTCCCATATCCCATCCCTCTCCACTAAATTTCCCTAATTCTATTCCCCTTTCCCTCTCTCATTTACACTCATCTTACTCCCTTTTTCCTAAACCCTAAAACCCTAACACCTAATTCCCACTATTCCCCAAACCCTAATCCTCATTCCGAAAACCCTTTCACTCCCTAATAACCCTATAGCTAGCATCAAAACCTTCCACTCATCAATCCCATTCATCAAATCCCAACGAAGAAAACTGTAGCCACCTATTCTTGAAATAAAATCTCTTCATACTCATCATTTTACACTATACATTGGCAAATATGGAAACAAATTCAGCTTATGAAAGGGATGAAGAAACTTTCAGTGATTGCTCCCAAGAGATTCATGTACCAAGAAAACTACATAAGGAAGGAAAACACATCTGAGAGGAGCCCACCACACTCATAGAGTTACTAGCTTGTCCTCTTGCAGTAACATGTTTTAAACATCAATCTTGCTACTAGTTTTGTGAGATGGTGGAGAGGGTGAAATACCACCATGAACTTTCCAGGCTATTTATCCTTCATATTCACAATGGCTAGGTGAACTTAGTAGGTGTTTCCTTCACTTTGACACCTAAAACCATAGTTGCAGCAACAGGTATTCCAAATTTAGGTGAATAGTGGAACAAAGGACAGCTTGTGGGCAAAGAGTAGTATGAGCCTTATATCAAGGCTAGTTATCAAAAGCAAATCAGTAGGGTCTTTCCTTTCAGATACCTACAGGACACTTATGCTCCACTCATGAAGCTTATTATCAAATACTTCACCTGTGAAGGGAGATTTTCTCACTTGTACACTTAGCATGTTAGATTATTGATGCATTTCACTGGAGTGAGGATGTTGAACCTCTCCTATTTCATATGTAGAAACATTGAGAAAATGGCTACATTGGTGCAAAGAAAACCTCTTCATCAACATTTCAACAACATTTTTCATTTTTCATTGATCAATATTGTTGTTTTGCATCAGATAAGTTTGTTGAATGTTTCATGGGATACTTTCATTTCACATGAGGTTTTTAAAAGCCCTCAAGTGATCCCATCAATGTTTCAAGAGGAAGGAGGGAATTCAAATCAACCAAAGGTTCATGAGACTCAAACTACAAGTGTGCTAGTATTTGTCACTTATGAAAAAGGCACAAGGAGATTATTTGCAGCTGCCAAATGAGTACTATCTACACCTGGGGTGGAAGGGGTCTCGTTTCCTTCATCAGACCACAGGCAAATGCTATCTTCACCCGGGGTGAAAGGGGCTTTGCCTTCTTCTTCAACAGAGTAGGTACATGATAAAGGGAAGCAACCATTACATGAGGAAGGGCCTTTTGAAGGTCAGGAGAGAGATTTCATTTTGATTCAGGAGGAGGATATTGATTTGGGCTCCCAAAGTTCAAAACTCAAGGAGATCATCAAAGAACAAGAAGTTGACATCCATGACTTATCTCTTAACCTTGAAAGGGCTAAGTGGATCATTAATTACTTTGAGCAATAGAACAAGTAGTTGGAGGATAAATAGACAATCATGGAGCTACAGACCATAAGGGAAAATAAGTAAGTAGCAAAAAGAAAGTCAGTCAAATTGACACCTCTTCAACAAGAGATTGATGTTGACTGGGAATTTTGGCTAGAGAGGGAAAATATGCAGTTGGAGAAGTTGCTTGAGAAATCCAATAAGGAGAAAAAGATGTTTCAGCAAATGGCTTATCACTATTTGGCACGAAACAAAATTTGCAAAACTAGGATAAGGTGCCTAAAAGCCAAGTTGAGGAAGACATTGAGAAGCAAGAAAGAGCAAGATAAGCTCAAGATCTTGGCTGAAGCTTCATTGGCCCAGCATAGCAATAGATGTAGATCACTCATGGAAAATTTCAAGAAATTTGAAAAAAAAATTGGAAATTTTGAATTTCTCATGGAAGAAACAGGGTTTTCCGGTAGGTGTGTAGTGCCACCTGCCGCTCGCTTTTGATAGGGACCTCCATTTGAGGAAAAATTTGAATTTTTGGATTCCTTATGAAAATTTATGTTTGTCCAGAAATTACTAGGAAATTTTGACAAGTTTTGGACCTCCAAAAGGGCCAAAAACACCTCAAAAATTCCCTCTCTACCATTTTTTGGCCACACAGGAAGTAGTGTTGGGAGAACTAATTTTTGGAGGGGCAAATGGACACCAAATTCAAAAATTCTACTTGTCCTAGAAATTAGACAGATAGATATTTCCAACAAGCCAAATTAGACCAAATATGGCGAAGGGAAAGGCCTCCAGATTCAGCTAGGAAAAAGCACTATGCACAGAAAAAGTGGCGCTACACACAGGATGAAAAAGTGCCAATTTTTCTCAGTAACTCTATTTTTCGCCTAGTTTTCTTCTAGTTTGACTTTTTCTTTCTTATGGTCAAATTCATGAGCTGACATGATGTAAATTGATGTACTATGATTTAAAAATGATAAAAATTGACCTGATAAGGTAGATACATCAGTTGTAGCTGGTTTGGAGTTGAATGAATCAGTTTCCTAGGTTTTAGAGGCAAGCTATTCTACTGCCTATTTTTGTGTTCCTAGTTTAGATATGGTTGAAATCAGCCCTCTACTCTTGGATTCAATCCCTAATGGATAGAACAGGTGGTTTGGAGGTCTATATCATGTGTTTTTCCAATCATTTTTAAAGGTTGGACTCTTGTGAATGCTTTGAGCATTATTGTACATTCATTTCTGTAGTTTGGCAAGAAAATAGACCAGGGTTTGCAGCATTTTGTGGGATTCTTGTGGCAAGGTGATTTAGTACTATTTATCCTTTTATAATTCAAGTTATCATGTGTTTATGTGTGCCATTATCTCTTTTTTTTCAGCTTAACTAAATGAATCAACTATAAAGGTGGAAATCATTGATGTTGCAATGCTCTACCTTAGGGTTTGTTTAGCTTTACATGTTTTATATTGTTTGAAGAGGACTCATGACACTTTCATGCCCTCTCCAACTCCTCACTAGTCTTAAACCTATCCATTTCACTTAATTCAAAGTACTAAAGAATTTTTGTACCTCGCCCCACAGAAAGCTCTGCAAGACTGAGTTCATTCCCCAGACCCAAAACTTCCTTTCACATTTGATCCAACAAACCAACATAAAATTCAATCAAACTCCTCTAAGCATATACATAGCCTAAAATTAGTCTTTACATCAGCCATATCAAGCCTCATTTGCTATATTTTCCTGATATTGACAAGGAGAGAGCCCTCTCCCGACCTAGTAGGGCTAGCTACCAGGTTAAGTGTGATTTGATGTTACTCTAGACCTGCCTTTCTCAACCTGAGGTAGATTTAGGCCCTAACATAGTGGCGACCATACTGGGGAAGGAAATATTATTTGCTGGTAAGTTTTCTTTGCTTTATGAACTACAGACAAAGCCTGAAGTTAGCCAGGTAGCCTTCGAACTGCTCTTTCTTTGTGAGTGCATAAGTAGATGAATGTTGCTTCAGTCAATCTCCAGTTTAGTTTTATAAACTGAGCATCTGACTTGAAAATTGTCCCCAGTTCATTAAACAATTCTAGACTTTTGGATGATGAGTTTAGAATTCACTAGGCTAACAAGATTGTAAAGTCAATTTGATTTTTAGGAATAATTCAACACACTGGCTTCCAAAAGATACACCAGGGCCAATCCTGATCCTGATCCTAATCCTCCTCCCATGTATGAAACCAAAATCTTATTCAAAGAATTATCCACCGAGAAAGTTCTATGATTCCTATGTTTAGATCTCACTCATGCCCGGTTATTTTTGAATATCTTGAAGATCTCCCATTTGATGAACATTTTGAGCTATCGTTGTTTGAAACTAGGTTTAAAAGTACAGTTGGTGCTACTGATCTAAATCTAGAGTTTTTCAAAGATCATGAAACTGAAAGAGTAAATGGATCAATTGATGCTTATATTCTGAATCTTCAATCTTCAATTGTGGCTACCAATATTCCTGAGTTCTTAGAATCTACATCTGCTACTCTTGATTCAGCTGTCGTTGTATCTAATTCAAAAATTCCTACTGAGCCTTATTTTATTCCCACCATTCTCGTGCAGCCCTCCGTATCTGATCAGAAATCTACAATGCTTTTACCCCCATCCACTCCTTCGACACCTCAAACATCAAGAATTTCTTCACCTCCTTCGACACCTCATACACCGGTCACATCAGCCACTATCATTGTTCCAACTCCTCCTACATCCCCAAGGCCAGCTGTAAATCCACCTCGAGTAATGGCAAACAAATACGTACCTCTTGTTTTGCCACAGAACTTGGATGCCATGCCTCATGATTACCAAAGTAAGATCCCATTGTTTGATGCTTCTCAAGGTGTCACAAAATAGTAGCATGTCGATAGGATGAGTGATTTCTTTTATCTCCATGAGATAGATGTAGAGAATGTAACTATGATATTATTTGTTCAAACTTTTGGAGGCAAAGTGCGAAAGTGGTTTAGAGCATTGCATACTGGAACAATCTATTCATTGGAAGTACTTTAAAGACAATTTCTGGATCACTGGGAGGTAAAGAAAAATCCACTCCAAATCCTTTCCGAGTATGAAAACATAAAGAGAAATGTTGGTGAAAGTGTCCAGGATTATTGTGTTAAATTCAATACTATTTATAATGCCATTCCAGCTGATATTAAACTGCCTATGGGGCTGGCTTTGATTAAATTTCCCGATGGTTTTGATCTTGACATGGCATATCAATTGAGAGAAAGAGACCTGGCTACATTGGAGGACATGCAGAAAATCGCAGTAAGTGTGCAGGCAAATCTGCTAGCTAAGAGAGCTAGGACAAAGACGAAAAAGAAAGTGACTATAAAGGAAGAAGCTTCCACCTTAGATCAAGTGCTTCGTAATCCTGAGAAGATGTTTTATAGATTAACCATTGTAGATAAGCTCGAGACATAGGTCAGAAATCCAAATTTCCTTGGTCAGAATTAACCACAGTTCAGAATTAAGCAACGGGAGCAAAGAGCTCAAGATCCATCAACTCAATAGCAAGTCAAAACACCATTACAGCAAAACTATGTCGATGTCACTGAATCAAAAGATGATGAGGCTCCAGTAGGAGAAGAGAATCACTTTTTACATTAGTTTATTCGCCAATTTATATCACCGAAGATGAAGAGTATTCAGAAAGTCTAGTTGTACACAAAGATGAAGATTTTATATTCGCAAATGAAACAGTCCTAGAAGAGGAATCAAATGAGTATCAGAGAGGGTACATGAATGCATTGACAGTGAAGCAAAGGCAATACTCACTCAGGAGCAGGGATGTTCCTATCAATCCAATTCAGAAGCAGAAAGAAGCAACACCACCAAAGAATGATTCTCCAAATGTGCAGGAAAGGGAAAGGAGCTAGCAGACCTTACTTCTAGTAAAGCACAATGAGCAAATGAAAAGTCAAATCAGCCAAGTGTAACAAAGGAGAAAACTGAAAAGAAAGATGCTCCAGTCAAAGAGGTAGAGAAAACTACAGCCTTTAGCTTAGAAAATGAAATTTCTAAGTTAAAAGTGTCAATACCTTTGACTGAATTAATGAAGAATAACAGCTATAAAGTTCAAGTGGCAAAGATTTTGAATATAGATCGTTTGTCTAATATGGTAAATGTGGAAGATGACCAACCTGAACTTATCTTTGGTCTGGCACTAGAAGGCCAATCTGAGGATAGTGATGTAGCTCCTTTTTACAGCAGCCTTAGATTGCATGATTATGTTTTGCACAACGCCATGTTTGATTCAGGAGCGTCTCACAACCTGATGCTAAAAGAAATTATGGAAAAATTGGGTTTGGACATCACTAAAAAGTATCATGACCTTTATTCCTTTGATTTTAGTAGAGTAAGATGTATTGGTCTCATTAAAGATTTGTTTGTAAGTTTAGATCAGATTCCAGCAAAAAATGTTCTTATGGACGTAGTTGTGGCTGACATTCCCCCTAGATTTGGCATGCTTCTATCTAGATCATGGGGTACAAAACTCAAAGGGACATTGTAGTTAGATTTCTCCTATGCCACTATTCCCGTGTTTGGTCAGATGAGGAAATTGTATAGGGAGAAAAAGATGAAGTATATGATCACAAGCAAGGAGAAACCTTTGAATCATCCAATTAATTATGTACATACAGATTTAGAGTCTTTTGTTCTTTATTCCGATAGTGGTTTCAATGATGTAAATAGTCAATTAGTTGAAGTTGAAGATATACCCGATATTAGAGAAAATTTCAGAGCTGTACTTCATCAAGAGAGGCAAAATCTTGAAAGTACCACTAAGTAGTCAGCATCCCACCAACAGCAAGAAATTGATGGACAGAAGGCAAAGGTAGAAAAATAGGCAAAATTCCAGCACTTGGAAGAAGAAGCTGGTTTGTGGAGTATGGACTTTGATGGAGAAGTAGGTAGGGGAAGGTGCCAGAATTGGTATTTGGATATGCAGACCTGTTTTCTAACCAAATAAATTCTTGAGTAATGTAAGATTTTTTTCATACAAGTTGGCTTTTGATTGTTCCAATAATGAAGCAGAATATGAGGCACTAATTGTAAGCTTGAAAATCCTCAAAGAGTTGAATGCAAAGAGAATTTCAGTTTATGGCGACTCTGAATTAGTAATCAAGCAAGTCAAGGGAGAATACCAAGCCAAACATACTTGAATGAGGGCTTACCGTAATGTGGTTTTAGATATTTTGAGATTGTTTCCAGATTATATTTTGACATGTGTTCCTCGTGTGCAAAATGTTATTGCAGATTCCCTTGCTACAACAGCAAGTAACTTGAAGATTCCGATGAATTCAAACAATATGTTTGAAATTCATGTGAAACATCGCCCGACTGTCCCTGATAATCAAAGACATTGGCAAGTGTTTCAATATGGCAAAGAGATTGAAGAATTTCTATGAAATGAAGGTAAATATCAAGAAACTTCTATAGATGGCAAGCAAGATAATGGTGAACCAGACTTAGAAATAAATCAGATGGAAGTTTTGCAGCTAAAGGACAATGTCATCCCTAAAGGCCTTATACCTTTAGAGGAACTATTTGACCAAGATGATGTAGCCCGGAAGCCAAGTTTGATGTCGACTGGAAAGGGAGTTGAAGACGTGAATATTGGAACAGTAGAAAATCCAAAGATGGTGAAGTTGTCAAAGGCATTGCCTCCTCAGGTAAAGTCAAAATACATTAGTTTATTGTCTTCATTTAGTGATGTATTTGCATGGGACTATTTAGATTTGAAGGAGTACAATAAAGGTATAATTCAACACATCATTCCAATCAAGCCAAACTAGAAGCCATTTCGCCAAAAGTTAAGAAGGATCAATCCTAAGTTGCTACCATCAATAAAGAAGGAGGTGAATTCATTATACAAGGCTGGTATAATCGTTCCAATAAGATTTCCAGAATGGGTTTCCAATTTGGTGCCTGTGCAGAAGAAGACAGGTGAGATTAGATTATCCATTGATTTCAAAAATCTGAATAAGGTGTCTTTAAAAGATAATTATCTGTTGCCAAAGATGGACCACATAGTCCAGAGAGTGGTTGGGGCATCTTGTATGTCGCTACTTGATGGGTATTCTGGCTATAACCAAATTTTGGTCCATGAGGATGACAGAGACAAAACAACATTAACCACTCTGTGGGGAACTTTCCATTATGCCAAGATGCCATTCGGTTTAAAGAATGCTGGTGCAACTTTTCAACGGGCTATGGATATCACCTTTGTGAATGAGAAAGATGTATTTCTAGTTGTTTATCTTGATGATCTGACAATTTTTTCCAATTCAGATGAGGAGCATCTTTATCATTTGAAGATTGTTTTTCAGTGGTGTAGGAATTATGGCATATCTCTCAATCCCAAAAAGAGCTTGTTTGCCATGGATGAAGGGAAGATTCTCGGTCACATCATATCTAAGGAGGGCATATGCATCGATCCTACTCGAGTGGAAGCCATTCTGAAAATTGATTTTCCACGTAGTAAAAAGGAGATCTAAGCATTCAACGGTAAGATGAACTTCTTACATCATTTTGTGCCAAATCTAGTGGAACATTTGAGGGAAATCACAAACATGTTGAAGAAAGATATTGTAGTAAAGTGGACTGAAGAAGCTATCAAATCTTTTAATTTGGTAAAGTTAGCTCTTTCTTTAGCTCCGATTTTGATCAGCCCAGATTATTCCCAAGATTTCATTTTATTTTCATTCACTTCATAGCATACTATGGCAACGGTCTTAATGCAGAAAAGAGATCAGCTGGAGAAGCTAATCACCTTTTTTAGCAGAACAATAAGAGATGTAGCCTTAAAATATAACATTATTGAGAAGCAAGCTCTTGCCTTGGTGAAAGCTTTGAAAGATTTCCAAGTATATATTTTGCATTCTCATATTCTTGCTTATGTCCCTAACGCAACCGTCAAAGATGTTTTTGTCAGACAGATCCAAAAGGGAGACAAGGCAAATGGATCACAACTTTGTTAGAATATGACTTCGAGATAAAGCCAACAAAACTTATCAAGGGGCAAGGTCTGGCGAAACTAATGGCGAAGTTTGATTTGCATGCCTTAGACATAGACTTGATTGCTGCCATGTCCAAAGAAGATGAGAACAACTCACTCATTTAGGTATCTGAAATTTTTATCCATTCTCCTTGGTATTCAGATGTTGTATATGTGCTCCAACACCTTTCACTGCCACCGGGGATGGCTAGAAAAAAAAGTAGAAATCTGAAATTAAGGGCTGCCAAGTTTTGTATTATGAATAATGCATTGTATTGGAAAGACCCCGGAGGTATGTTGCTTAATTGTTTGGTTGAGGGGGAAGCAAAACAGGTCATGGATGATTTTCACAAGTGAGATTGTGGAGATCACCTATTTTGGAAGATGACGGCAAATAAAATTTTGAGAGTAGGGTACTATTTGCCTACCCTCTTTGCTGATGTTTATAAAATTGTTACAAGCTGCCACGAATGTCAAATTTTTCAGGGAAGGAGAAAATTACAGCCACTTCCTCTCAAGCTGGTTGAAGTAAGTGCTCCATTTCAGCAGTGGGGCCTTGATTTTATTGGAGAGATCCACCCTAGTGTTTCCTTTCCTATCTTGTTTTGTTTTTCTTATTGTTTTGATTTGTCTTACTTCTTTCCTTTTCTTATTTTCTTGTACATCTGTAGGATTAGTTCCACATGAAACCATGTTTAGCTTCTTGAGGTAAGCACGGTGAAATACAAGAGAACTTGTAAAACTATCAACACTTGGTTATCTGTCTATTCTCTCTCATTATGATAATATTGCATTTATTCTACTCAATGATACCCTGATGGAAAATACATTCCTTTCAAAGTGAATCTTGGTGAAATCACAATGCTTGCACTTTTAGCTAGTACTACCTACTCTAATCGGTTTTCTATATTCGGTTAACCCTTCTCAACTCAGTCAAGTGGAGTAAGGAGAGGGGGAAAACCTTAACAAGTATGTCAGAGGTATATATAAAAATCCCTCTATGAAGGGCCAACCTTTTCTTCTCTCAATAAGTTGGGATCCCTCTTCCGCCTCATGAAATAAATAAGTGCCTATGCACAATTCTATGAAAATGAAATGAAATGGAAAATAAAATAAAGGCAAAAGAAGAGAAATTCTTCCTACATTGAGAGGTGAAGCAAGTAACTTCTCCAGGGTATTGTCCAGGCTCACTAGCAGCAGAGCAATGCTTGTGTTCCTGAAGTGACTCCTTCAGGGTACTATCTAGGCCTATTGGCAACAGAGCAACACCAGAGATGAAACTAAAACTCTAACATTCTATATTACTTGTGCATCAATATACCCCTCATCCCCAATTGAAGCAACTCAATTGACTTGGCTTGGTATGTGTGTTTCTGATAAAGAGAATGGTAGGGACTACATCATTAACTTAATCTAGTGAAGAAGCTATGATGATCAAAGAATTGAACAATACTTCTGGAAGAGTTAGACTTGCTTTACATGAGACAAGGTCCATATGGATAGTAGGAGTTCTACTAGTGTGTCACCAATGTTGTAGTGGCTACAATCACCCTCCAATTTTTTCCTATACTTTGTTTTGGAACCTCCCTCCTAAATCACAATAGCTCATCTCGCACTGGCCCAAGCACTTATGCTTTGATGGAGCTTTACCTTTTGCATTATGGCTTGTGTTTTCTTACTTACTTTACTATCCAACCCACAAGTTGATACCTTGACTTGGTTTCAACCTGGTTCCAGGCTTTCCTTAATGAACTACGCAATCCTTGAGGGAAACCCATCTTACTCTCAGAATTGCGCAGTCTAAGCTAACAGTGAGCCTTCAGCTTCAAAATTGCACATAACTAGATGACAACCTATCTTTAGTTGGGAAACTACAAAGATCATGAGAGGTGACCTAAAGCCACTCAGCCCAAAAAAATTTCAAAAGCTTCCTGATCAAAAGTTGCTCAATCCATGAGCCATTGAGTTGCCCAGTCCTTCCCAGAACTACGCAATCTCTCCAGGAAATGCATGGAAGATTTTTCCTGAAAAGGAAAAAAGCAAAAAGTGAAAAAGCTTCCCTAGAAAATAGGTATCTATTTTTAGTAGCCCAGAGCAGACATTTGAGTTATTTTGGAAATTGTTGCCAAGTGTCGCTTTTTCCATGAGTTTTTGCCTTCATATCATCAACCCTAAATCTACCAAATATATTTAATTGATTCCACCAAAGATCATTTGTACATTTGATCTAGGAGCTCTGGCATTCCTGAGGAGATCAAGGAACCTCTAGTGTGATCGTCATCGCTTTTCCAGGTAAGTCTTGTTTTTTTAGTCCTTGTCTTCCTTTTATGTCGCTTTTTTTTGTTTAGCTTGTGAGAGTGTTGTTTCACTCATTTTGTTGAACAATCACCGGTGTTTCAACTTTTTTTAGCTTATAGAAGTGTTGTTTTAAGTTTTGCATTACCTTTCCCAAGAGTCACATCCATCACCCAGATTCTGCATTGATGGTCGTCGTTGCAGTGACTCTCTCCAAATGCTTCGTTTTCCTTCAGTTTGATTGATTCCTGCACGTTTTTCATTTGCATGCATTATAATTCACTTAGATCTACACTCACCATCATTCAATCAATCGTATATGTTCAATTTATCACTTCCCTTGGGAAGATCTAGGCTTCCCTGGCCCTGATCTTATTTTCCCAAGCATGCACTGTGCATTTCTAGAGCTCAAGGCATTAGCCTTGGCTTCTAGAATTGCACAGAGGTTTCCTAGGCATGGCTCCAACTACACACTATGTTATTCCAGAAGCTGGGCCTGAGCCTTGGCCACTGAGACTACGCAATGTGCAGTCTCTCCTGGTATGTGCCCAGACTGAACTGCGCATTTTGCAGTTCCAATCAGCATGACCTCCCCACTGATTGTTGGGACTACACAATGCATAGTTCTAGCTGGCAGCCAATCACCTTTGTGAGCCAATATTGCACAATCCTTCCCACCATTTTCACAGTTTGTTGCTTGGTCTATTCTTGAAGTTATTTTGGTTTCAAACTAACATTTTCATGCCATGAGTGCCCTCTTTGTCTCTAGGTACAATAGTTGTTGAGAAAATCTCTAGCAGTTATAGGTAACATGGGTTTCAAGAGAGCTGCATCAAAGGATATTATCGAGAGTAGCACTAGGGAGGCAGTTGAGAAGGTGTTAGTGAATTTTCCAATTTCTGTAGACACTCCGTTGTTCATTGAGAAGTGCATGAAGTTAGCATGGCAGGAAATCAAGGATATCTTTGTGGGGGACTTCAAGGAAGATCTAGAGGATTAGCAAGTCTATATCAATGTCCATCAGTCATGATTACATAAGGTTGTATGCATATACCCTGCCTTCCCATGTGCGGACATCATCCACTGGATTGTCTTAAACACAGATCTAGAGACTATGATATTGAGTAGTGTCAGTGGGATACAACTTTCCAACATCATGGCCCAAAACTATCATACCTATGTACCATTTACCTCAGTTGGTGAACTGCATGGATGCACTTTTCTATGCCATCCATAGCTTTGTGAACACCAAATATATTGTATAGAATTGGGTGAAAGATCTGTTGAAGTTCAGAGTGATACCCAATCATGTCTACAAGACAAAGTCACTCAGGAAGGCCTACCAGTTTTTGATCATCTTTTCATGCTGATTATATGGTCAAAAAAGAACGGATACCTTTCCGGAAAATTGCGTGGTTGTGTTGAACTAGTTGATGAATGATGGAAGGCCATTCAAAAGGTTAGATTTGTTGGCTCTTTAGTTGAAAGTCCATGTGACTAACGCATGGAATCCACCCAATGATGAGAAAGTGAGATTCTACATATCCACATATTTACTTGATGCAATTTGTGCTAACATCAGTTTCCTAGAATGGGTTGGACATGGACACCAAAAGTGACCATTTAATCATCATGTTGTACAAGTTGAACTTTGAACAAGATCCACCTTGCATTTCCTAAGAAGTGAGGGAGGAAATACTTAACATTGCATATTGGTATGCCTCACTCGATGCCCCCTTCATCAAGATATTTGGCAAAGAGAATCCTCTACATGTTCAACCAAGGTATGCCATGGACAAGTTGGTCATGCAATAGGTCTCATATCACATCTCCATGGGGTTAACAACAGGGCTACATAGGAGGAAGAGGCCCACTCTTCCTTTGTTGATTGGATTGTGCAAGATTAAGAGATTGAAGGATGCAGATGTCAAAGCTAAGGAGATAGTGAAGCTTGATTTTGGCACCAAAGACTAGAATATGTATGATCTTGACAATATTTCCAAGAACCATTGTGTAAAGGTGTACTATTCATGGATCCACGAGATGTTTCATTGGGCAAAGGAGGACCCTTGGATGTACTATTACAACTACTCCAATCTCAATGAATTGGTCAGTAAAGCCACAACATGGAAAGCTTCTCTGCAAGCAGTAGCAACAACATTACTCATAACCAGCAAACTAAAAAAAGACAAGGGTAAGAGGAAGATTATCGAGAACCCAGAGGCTGAGAAAATCTACAAGTTCAAAGAAGATCCTATCACTGAGAAAGCATATTTGGAATAAGAGGAAAAGAGGGAGCAACAACTAAAGAGAGAATAGTGAAGGAAGAGAAAAAATCAAAGGCTGGAGGAAGAAGAATGGAAGTTGCAGGAAATGGAGAAGAAGTTGAAAGAAGAACAAAAGATGAGAAGGAGAGAGAGGGAAGAGTAGTAGAAATAGAAGGAAGAAGAAAGGTAAGGCACGATGATAGAAAAAAATGCCCATATAGGTTGAGGAGTCAGAACAACTGACAGCTGAAGAAGAGGGTGAGCAGGTGCAGGATTGGGAACTTACTCGGTAGATTGAGCAACTGATTGAAGTGATGGACATGGAGCTGGGGTAGGAGCCATAATACCAAGACATTGACCTCATGCCAAGAGAACCCAAGGTCACCTCTTAGTCTCCACCTCCTCTAGTGTCAAAACTAGTCCTGAGTGAGCAAGGAGAGGTCATTCTCTTTGATGATCATTTGGTGATGGATGTGTAAAATCTATAATTTGATGAGTTCTAGAGGAAGATTGTACAGGCAGAGAAAAGAAATTTCTTGGATGATCACACCTCACCTGCATTCATGAAGTAAAGGGTGATAGTGTTAGATGTCAGAAAGAATCTAGTTGGCATGGTCGATGGCACTTTGGCTTATGCAGGATCCAAGAGCTCAAATGTTAAGTTCTTGTTAGCTAGGAATGAACAGATGCCAAAGAACTTGCAATCAACCAGAAAAAAAGAAGAACAATCTACAAGTTCCGCAATGGCAAAAATGAGGAAAGCGATACTTGTTGAAGTATCAACTCTTGAGACCACCATGCAGAAGCTCTATGACAGATTTGTCACCATGCATAAGGTGGTTTTCCATATATATGGCTTTCAGCAATGGAGAAAAAGGGTTGTCCAAATCTGTATGGCTTTCAGCAACGAATAAAAATGGTTGTCCAAAATCTCAAGGACATACATGCTGCTATCACCCATGTGTAAGAATAGACAACGTGGTACAAGGGATCCCCGCTTTACTTGCCAAGATGATGAATCCACAAGCAGAGCTAGACAAAGTGAATATCTAGATGTTGATCTAAAACTATGAGTAGCTTGCCCTATTTGTCAGCAACATATATGCTTCACATGTATGGTTGTATAAGAGTTTGGATGTCATGGTAAGAATGCATAGGATCTTGTCAATCAGTTCCCTCAACGAAGCTAAGCACAAGAACGAATTGTAGCTAGAGGGTGATATGTACATGGAGCAGCTAAGGTGAGAGGCCACCATCGATGACTTGTAGTTCAACACATAAAAAAAGTGGAAGTACATTGGTGGTCCTGTCATGGTTAACACCATGTTACACATACTTCAAGATGATTTGGACAAAGGTTCCAAGATCATATACCTAGAAGTTATGGAGGTAACAGTTTGTTGTCAAAAACACACCATCAAGGAGTTTGAGGAAATCATCACACAATACCAAGCTTGGTATCAGTACGTGACTGAGAAGTATCAAGTGGAAGATTTTGAGTTGATCTTTCCCCAAACCTTTGATTCATAGTGTTTTGTCTTGTTAGGTTGTCTCTAGCCTATTTTGTCTCACATGGGTACATGTGGAAAATGTATATTATTATTAAATATGTTGAAAGTGAAATTCCAAGTGTCATTAGTGGAATGTGAATAGTAATTATGTATAAGAAGAGCTTCGGCGTAAATCACATAAAAAAGACCTTTGTCGATGCGTTTCAAACCAACTAGTGTGGTTCATCGTCAGGACAAGTTGAAGAAACAGATCTGGCCTAGCAAGTTAAATAGACTGAGCAGAGACTCCAACGGCTACATAACGGCTATTTTTGAC